>JAAEAF010009120.1:0-33109 GCA_011037195.1 Triatoma infestans
TGGTACTTCCGGTTGAGGTACTTTGACAGATAACGCACCGGCAGATCCCATAATGATACCTAAACGTAATATCATGTTTCAACTTTCTACGATTTTACGTCTTTGAGCTATGCTGTTCACATACACACGCGCACAGACACACGCACGCACACACACACACACACACACACACACAGACACACTCACTCTCACAGACCATTTGCTAAAAACCACTGGTTTGGACTCAGGGGACCTCAAAACGGATATTTCCGGTGAAAACTTGAGATCGAAAATTTGACACGATTACAATCCTTTCTCTTACTAGGGAATATGAGAAAGTAAAAATATTATATATCTGGCAGAACCATGCAATTTACTGAAAAGCTCCTATAGTCTATTCGTGCAAAAAGAAATCAATTCAACCCCAGAACCTGTTTCGAATAAAAGTGATAGATATTTATGTGTGTAGGTAGCAAAACGGTTTCCATGAAAATCGTAAAAAAAACTGAATGAAACTTTCAATAATGTCACTCTTCCGGTTGGTGGGATTTTTGACCTAAACCTTAGTGTGGTGGTATTATCTAAACGAAATACCAAGTTTGTGTTCCCATCGATTTTTTTTTCATTTCTGAGATATTTTGACTCATACACATTCGCTAAAAACTATTTTCATACTCATGAGACTCCCCCCAATACATGGATTTCCGGTCAATACTCAATTTCGAAAATTTGACACTGTCAAAATACTTCCTCTTTGGGGGAAAGGCAGAGAGAGATGAAAGAGGTGCAGATATTCTGTAATAGTCAGGCCGCACTGAGGGCTTTGAGCAAGTCGTATTATAGCTCCAAATTGGTGGAAAAATGTAGGAGAAGGTTTAATACCTTAGCTCGAAAAAGGCAATGTGCAGCCCTACTGGGTACCCGGACATGCGGGAATAGAGGGCAATGAGAGGGCGGATCAGCTGGTTACGGAGGAAGCCTCCTTAGGTTTTTGTGGTCCCGAGCCAGCCATTGCCGTGACTAAGAGGTTCTGAGATAGTCACATTAGACTTTGGAAGACGAGAGTTTTGGTGAAATGCTGGGAGGACACCCAGGGATGCGTCCAGGCTAAAAGATTTATCAAAGGGACTAAGTAGGGGGTTTCAGACTACCTCCTGTCCCTTAGTAGAATAGGAATGAGGACCTTGGTGGTCCCTATTTGCATAATATAGGGAGGACGTCTAGTCCCATATGTCAGAACTGTGTTGATGGAGTTGGGGAAACGGTATATCACAATTTATGTTAGTGTCCCAGTTTCGGTACTAGGTTTCGCGTATTTGGGAGGATATCACTCTCGCAGGACTGCCTGGGAGGGCAGATCCTAAAGATATATGCAAATATCCTAAAGATATTTTAGGGTTACTGCAGACAAACCCATAGAATACCAGAGGACATTAATTAGGGGGATAAATTGGGGGGATAAAAGCCACACAGGCTTAGGTCCCAAACCACAGGCACCCAGTTACATAATAGTAATAATACTTACTAAGAGTACGAGAATGTAAACAAAATAAAATAAAATGCCTTAGTCTCTTTTTTATCCTCACGCGTTGGTCTAGCGGCTAGCGCACTCGCCTTTCGTCTGAGAATTCAGAGTTCGATACCCGTGAGGGCAAAGTCGGTGTTGTCCCAGCATCGTGATAAAAAGTGGGAAGCTACAGTTAGTAGCGCCCTAAGGAGCGAAGGCTGGACCTAAACGGCGTGGTAACTGCGGCGTGCTTACCACAAGCTGTCTGACAACCCTTGACCCTTCATGGGCTGTTGCTCCATAGGGTTGGGTTAGCCTCTTTTTTTGTACCAAAAGGGCCTATATCAAAGAATTTTTCCGTGATAGCCCTGCTTAATTTCGGGTGTTCGCCCATCTTCCTGGATACCTTGATATACACAGTATTTTACAGATTTTCATTGAACAAAACCAGTTTTACATACTGTTTTAAGTAGTGTTATGTTATGAATTATCTGACTTTATACGAAGGGTTTTTTCCTTTATACGTAACTAAGGTTCCATGTAGTTTCAATTTTTAAAATAGATTGTAATTTTGATTACAGAGAGAGAGAGAGACAGTCTCACTCACAAGTCTAGGCCAGACTAGAGTGGGAGAAACTGTTTAAATACAGCTGTGTCAGCACAGGAGGAAGCCTACCGACAGTCTTGCAGCAGAGTTCATACAGCAGAGTTCATACAGCAGTCACAACGCGTCATCAACCTTTTTTCTTTACCTCTCACTACCATTTTATATACTTACTAGGCAGTTTGTACTACTTTTCTTACCGTAACTAAGGAACCGCCTTTATACGTAACTAAGGTTCCATGTAGTTTCAATTTTTAAAATAGATTGTAATTTTGATTGGTCTAAAAAACTCTTTACAGACTTTCTATGGCTACAATTTACACAGGGTTGATTTATTTACTTAATCGGTTACTATCTAATTTCAAAATTCATATAAAACCGGAAATGTACATATGTATTTGCTTGCATCCGCAAGATAATATAAAAGACTTCCGGGGAAAACTGATTTTCTTCAAATTGAAATTTTTGGTACAAATATTAAATTCTTATTATTTTGATATAACGATACAATCAAATGGATGGATAAATGGCATTTTAGAGAAAGGCTTAACATCATTCCTGCTTGAATAAGAACAAGCTCCGCGTTCTTACGAATTTCCTCACGGGGCATTGCCGACTCAGAGGACACCTGATGAAGCTGGGTTTGAAAAGGGTCAGCTCATGCAGACTCTATGAGGAGTTGGAGGAAACTCTATTACATCTCCTAACAAACTGCGAGGCTGCCACTCAGAGAAGGTTCAAGAACCTGGACAGCTACCTGGTGGAGGAGGGGGATATACCCTCCCTAAACACCTCTAGGTTATTAGGATTTCCCAAGGATTTTAATCTAATGGACGTTTTGAAGAATGGATGTATATCTGAGACATCTGCTCAGGTACTGTGGGCAGCCTGCGGCATATAGGGGGCACAGCTCACTAGATCGAAAGGTCACAGTGCATTGGCCCGCCTTCTAAAAAATAAAAGTCATCCCTTCCCCACACTTCTTAGATGAATATTACCAAAAAATGTTTTAAATTAATGTTGTAGTTCTTTCTAAACATAATCGAAATACGAAGTTTTGAAGGTGTTTGAAAATCACAAAAAAAAGAAAAGAGAAAGAGAAATCTATTCAGTGAAGTGGTCCATCCATCCGATTGACCGATTTTAACCAAAACCTTATTGTTCTGCGTCCTAACGCGTTGGCACAGTGGCTAGCGCACTCGCCTTCCGTGCGAGAATTCAGGGTTTGATTTCAGTGAGGGCAAAGTCGGTGTTGACCCAGCATCGTGGGAGGTAGCGAAGACCGGAACTAAGCGGCGTAGTAACTGCCGCTGCTTACCACACGCCTATTCAAATTGAGCAAATCCTGGCCCTTCAGGCTTTTGCGCCACAAGTTTTTCTTTATTCCATTTTTTTTTTATTGTTCTGCATCCTTTAGAAATTTAGACGAAGCTGTTCAGTCTTCCGCAAATTTTTGATTTTTGAATAATGCCACCCTACACGCATACACCACTCAATTTGTAAAAACCAATTTTTCGGAATCAGAAGATCTCAAAACTATGTTATTATTATTATTGATGTTATGTCTTTATTGATTAATGTTTTTGCACAAAATAGGAAGAACAAACAATATACATAACTTAATAAACTAAAGACTACATCTTGGTCGGTAGACCGTCAGAGGAGTAGTTAATATAAGCTAATGAAATAAAAATTATTTATATACATAAAATAAATAAAGTAAATTAAACTAGATGTTACATTATATTCAATGGCAACAGAACATAACTGAGCGAAACTCGAAAATACAAACGAAAATTAATAAAAAAATGAAACAAAATAAAATAATAATATAAATAATTAAATACAATATTCAGAGAGAATAATACAAAAGTTCAGCAGATAACAGTAATTCACAGAAACACGTTAACAAAAAACATTCTAGCCTTGAAGGATAAATAAAAATAAACTTGCATTAAGCCGTGATTCTTTTGGCTTTAGCACAAAAATTTGGCAGACCCATCCAATCTTTACCATCTAAATAGCGCATCATTTCCTCTCCCGTTAGCTGTTGATTGGTAAGCCGACTAGACAGTCGGACAGATAGTGATAAAATGATACGTTCTATCAACCAACTCCAAATTACATAAGTCACAATAATCCCTGTCCTCATAACAAAAAGGTGAGTTACCAATATTTATCACACCCCCCTCGAGCTTTCATGATCCACCTCTGAAGTTCCAGAGGTATATTACTAGTGAGGTAATGGCGCTTCCCTAAGTTGAATTCCAACTTTCTATATATAGGATAACGCTCATTCTCCTCAACAACTGCCCTAAATTTATTTTCAAGCTGGCATCGAACAGTCTCTCGAATTCGGCTAAAAACACTACTCCATTCATTCAAATTGTTCAAGTTTAACTCCGCTTGCAACCCGCAGTCACACAGTAATTTCTTTTAATCTGCATACCAATTTACATTTCTAGTGACTACTTGTTTGGGGACAATTTTAAGCGACAATTTTGGGGAGTCTATTATTTGATACATTAAATACACGGAGAATGTAATCATGGTGCATTTTGAGAGTGTGTATAAATATGGGCATATAATTGATCTCTTTGTATATAAAGCAGGAAGGTACAAACATTGGCAGCCTAAACTTTTTTTAAATATAAATCTAAACAGCTTTTCAATCTCCTCATAGCATACTCTACCCCAAACCTGAGCTCCATAGCAGGCTATAGAGCGGCTGACTGCGTTAAATACTTTAAGTTTAGAATGGAACCTAATATTACTATTTTCAGTGACTTGTTTCCAGACCGTATTGAGTCCTGCCTGGCTTTTGTAGTTCTTTCTTTTAAATATCTGTGAAAGAAAAGTCCGGGGGATAGTGTTACACCCAGATACTTATTGTGATCCATAGTTTCTATTTTTTTATTATGAAAGTACCATTTCTCTGCTCTAGCTATTCTACATCCATTCTTAAAATCACAATCTTGGATTTTTCAATATTAATTTTCAAATTCCAAAGAGTGACATATTCATCTAATGAGGTAATCATTCTTTGAAGATCAGAAAATTTTCTTTGTTGGCCGTTAGTTGTAATATGAAAACAAGAATTAGTTGGCTTCTCGGCCAATTCAAGGTACAAAACAAAAACCAAAAAAGTAATTTTGCAATCGTTTTTTAATAATTAACAAGTTCGACGTTAATTTGTTTTGCCTTCTTGTGCGATTACTGTAGGACTGCTAAGTCTGTAATTACAGACTGCATGAGTCTGATTACAGACTAGATTTTTTTTAAATATAAACCTAAACAGCTTTTCAATCTCCTCATAGCATACTCCACCCCAGACCTGAGCTCCATAGCAGGCTAGAGAGCGGCTGACTGCGTTAAATACTTTAAGTTTAGAATGGAAACTAATATTACTATCCTGATTTGAGATAGTATGAGTGTTTTGGTTTCCGATTACAGACTGCATGAGTCTGATTACAGACTTAGCAGTCCTACAGTAATTGCACCTATGTATTTTGTTTTTAGTTTGTATGTTATGTTATAATTTTTTCTCTTTTTATTGTATTGTTCGTGAAGAAGGCAAACAAAGTTTGTCGAAACGTCGCACTTGTTAATTATTAAAAAACAATTGCAAAATTACTTTTTTGTTTTTTTTTGTTTTGTACCTTGAATTGGTCGAGAAGCCAACTAATTTTTGTTTTCACATTCTCTGAAGAGATTGTGGCTCAGAAGCGAGAAACACTAGATCGTACGCATATGCAATTATAGACCCAATCAGCACCCCACCTCCATCCAGTTAATACTCAAGATCGTTTATATACAGTGAGAACAAGAGGGGCTGAGAAGGCAACCCTGCTAACTCCCATACGCATATCGAACTCTGTGCCTCTCCCTTCCCAGCACCAGACTGACCCCACAGTATTTGACAATATTTCCTCAACAGACTTAACAAACCTTTGCGGAAAGGCCCAAATTATGAAGTTTAAAAATAAGAGAATGACGGTCAACCGTATCAAAAGCTGCTGAGAAGTGTATGAAAAAGGCGTAGACTTTCTGCCTTTTAATACTTAGTTTTAATTTAACTAAATTAACTATTGTAAATATATTGTCTATAGCATTATTAATTATTATTATATATTTACCATTATTTTATTATTATATATTATTATATATATATATATAGGGTGACCAGAGTTATATGCTCCACCCACTTTTTTTTTTAAACGGCGGGAAATTTCGAAAAAATAGAAAACACGTATTTAATCATTTTTAGTCTAGTTTATTTTCAGTGATTGATCCATTTTTTTATACCCCAATATCCTGAGATACAGCATCCAACTTTTTTTTTTCAAATGGAACATTATATTTTTTTTTGCATATTTTTATAGTAATTGAGCCTCTAAAAAAAAAAAAAAAAAATTAAAATCGGTTAGGTTTTTCAAAAGTTATGGCAATTTAAAATATGAAAAACAAATTTCAGTTTAATGCCAAAATTACCTTATTTTTTCTTTAAGAAGCTCTTCAAACTGGGCACCATCAACGGATAGGCAAGCCAAAGCTCTGGACTCCCACGCTCTGTTTGTAGCAGCACTTAGGTGGCAAAGTCAACATCTAGGCAGGCTACAGTTATTCGACGTTCCATATCTTCGACTGAAGTCATGGGATTAAGGTTACTGTACATTTATTTTTTAGATATCCCCACAAAAAATGCACAATTTTATGGACGGATGAATCAAAGTTTACCAACAATGGCCTTCTTAATCGTTGGAACTTTAGAATATGGGCAGAAGAAAATCCACAAGTTACCTTCGCCACACGCCATTAGGTTGTTTTTTCTACAAATGTTTGGTGTGGAGTTTGAGGAAACCAACTAATCGCCCCATACTTCTACAGAGGGAACTTAACTGGTGAAAGGTATCTAACTTTTTTAAGAGACATTTTGCCAGTTTTGCTTGAAGATGTTCCTCTAAAACGTCGGTTAGATATGTATTTTCAACAAGATGGTTGCCCGGCACATAATGCGATAGTTGTTCGACGTTACCTGGACAGAAATTTCCACGAAAAGTGGTTAGGAACTCATGGTCCGATCCAATGGCCACCTCGAACTCCGGACTTAACCCCAATGGACTATTTTTTGTGGGGATATCTAAAAAATAAAGTGTACAGTAACCTTAATCCCGTGGCTTCAGTCGAAGATATGGAACGTCGAATAACTCTAGCCTGCCTAGATGTTGACTTTGCCACCTAAGTGCTGCTACAAACAGAGCGTGGGAGTCCAGAGCTTTGGCTTGCCTATCCGTTGATGGTGCCCAGTTTGAAGAGCTTCTTTAAAGAAAAATAAGGTAATTTTGACATTAAACTGAAATTTGTTTTTCATATTTTAAATTACCATAACTTTTGAAAAACCTAACCGATTTTAAATTTTTTTATTTTTATTTTTTTAGAGGCTCAATTACTATAAAAATATGCAAAAAAAAATATAATGTTCCATTTGAAAAAAAAAAGTTGGATGCTGTATCTCGGGATATTGGGGTATAAAAAATGGATCAATCACTGAAAATAAACTAGACTAAAAATGATTAAATACGTGTTTTCTATTTTTTCGAAATTTCCCGCCGTTTAAAAAAAAAGTGGGTGGAGCATATAACTCTGGTCACCCTGTATATATACTATTATTATTATATTATATTATTATTGTATATTTACCAGCATTATTATTTAATTTTCATTTATTACTGTACCAATTGTTGGTACAATAGTGGCATAATAATAAATTAAACAATAAACAATAATATGGCAGTGTAAACAAAACTATTAGGTTATGCAAAATCAGGTTATTTGATATTCACATTTTGTTATCTATCATTCAAATCATACTAGTTGACATACAAAACCATACAAACATCTGACACCCACATATTCCATTCACAAACACCTAATTTTTGTACATGTTTATGTGTTTGATTATTGTGTTGTTGGTTATTGTAACAACATATGGGGAATATATATTCATAAATAGAGAGGTTCGTTTAATAAGTTTTGTCTTGGTTGTCAAGAGAAAAATAATATCTGATGTTTAGCAACTTTTATGGAACCCCCCTCAACCGCAACAAAGGATCAAACTTTAATATTTGCCAATGATATAAAATTCAATCATAGGAAAATATTTTTAGAAATATCACAATATTTGAATTTATTTTGAAAGGTCGAATCTGTCGATTGAACACTAGAAAGTCAAGCATATTAATATATATAGTAGGTAACGTTGGCAAGGTTGAAAAATCACTTCAAACGAAAACCAGATGCTAAACAACGGGGACATGCGACAGAAGTTAACAAAGTATAAAAGTTGTTTCGAGTATTTTACCGTCCCCCTCTCATCATAACAAAAACAAAACATCTTCAACCAAGCAAAACACTGAACAGAAAATGTTTAAAATCTTATTTTACAAAACTTTCCCAACATTTCACTTAAAAAGTTCAAATTGTTTTAATGCCGTGTCCTGTTTCATTTTGATGATGTTTGTCCAAACATGGTGATCCAATTCTTCCAAGTTCTAGAAAAATGCTAAGTTTTTTTTTAAAAAAAATCTGTTTTGAAACACTCATACGGCTTTTTTCTTACTGCAGTTTAATACACTAATAAAATGGCCGAATTTTTAAATTGAATTTGAAAATTTTTACACATTTATCTTAATATAAATTTAAAGTAGTGGGGGGGAGGGTCAATTAATACTTTAAAAACAGAATATTATTATTATTATTATTATTATTAATAACCTTTATTTGATAAGTATAATAAATACAATATATACAAAAGTAGTAAAGACAAAAGGTAAACAGCATGGCAAATGCCGTCTGCTGGAGTTGCTGCTTATAGAAATAATTCAGTTAAATAAATTACTTAGAGATTTATATGAGGGATGTAAATAGATTAATATAACAAAAAGAAAGGCAAAACTAAATAACATCTTTTTGATGCTAACTACATATATACTTTAGCAATACTTTATATAGCTAACATATATAGATAACAGTTTAAACAGTTCGGTCATACAGCAAAAACAAGGAAAAACGAAAACTGAGCTTGTAAAATAATCAGAATTATTAAAAAGAAAAGGAAAAGTAAGAAATCACTGAAATAGTAAAATTACATTGCTGACAATAGATTAAAAAAAATAATAATAAAAAGTTGTTACATTGCTGTCAGTTCTGTGCTAAATTAGGTAAATATAAGCACTAAATAAAATTAAGAGTTGAGAAGTTTTAGTCTATAATTCCAGGCCAGTTTGGTAAAGGTAATAAGAGGTCTACACTCCGAAGAAGAGAGATAATGAACAATGTGACGACTAGTTAAGGCAGATTTCCCCAAATACCGAGATCGGAGTTCCGTCAATGACGGACACTCGACCAGGAAGTGAAAAAGATCTTCCTGGACACACCGGGAGCAAAGAGGGCACAATTTCTGGGGGTCTATATCTTGGTTCCAAGGGACGCAACTCAATGGTAACAGTTCCCCTCTAAGTTTAAAAAGCCAACTCATATCATTTAATAACTTATTTTTTGCATTTTGACCAAAAAACAATCCGAATTGAGAGTTTACGTCCACCAATGTCCTATACAAAAGAAAGCGTTCAGTACCTCTGGCCCGCCTAAGAGACTCCTCCCGAAAACTATCTTTAATCTTTATGAGAATTTGTGACTGATATTCTTGCTATTTTTCACGGCTGCTTAATGAGAAATCCACCTCAACCGAATACCTCTGAGCTAGTGCTGCTATCCATTGTCTAAAGCAGCCCACACCATTCCTGATAAGTTCCAAAGCTACAATGCGTGAGAGAGAAAAACCAGAATATGTTTACACTATAATCCAGAATAGATCGCCAAACATTATATAAACTCAAATAACATGTAAAAATATAATCACATATATTCCCCTCAAAACACCCTAAAAATGAATTCTTCCGATAAGATCTGTGTCATAAAAGTGATGTGTATGTATATGTACAACCAATATTCCAAGATTAAAAAAGAAACAACAACAAAAAACTGGAAGCTTATTCTGTAAAGTTGCAATACTGGTTATCCGATTTTCACCATATTTTGGAATTCTAGTAATATACGCACATCTGAAGTAATAAATACGAGATGACGTTTTTTTACTTTATCCTACTGTTAGTAATTGTAATCGAATCAAATTTTCCGAATTTTGAAACAGTATAGTTCAAAAACGAAAAATTATAGAAAGTTGAAACTTGATATTCTGTTTAGGTATATCACCATGGCATCTATCTGACAGTGGGACAGCTGTCACAATTCCTCAACCGGAAGTACCATTTTACTTGTTTTTTTTTTTTTTTTTTTTACATGTTTGCGATTTTCTCAAAAATGTCTCCGACGATTTTCTTCAAACTTCGAATATCAACTAAACATACAAAGATCTAAAACTTTTATTTAAAATATTTCTCTAGGAAAATTCATTTAATGGCACTTTTGGGGGTGAAGTGTGGGGGTTAGATTTTCCTCTAAGGTAATAACTTTCTCTTGCTCCTAGTAAGAAGGAAGTATTGTAATCGTGTCAAACTTTCGATATCGTGTTTTTACCGGAAATATCCGTTTTGAGGTCCCCTGAGTCCAAAAAAGTGGTTTTTAGTAAATGGTCTGTGTGTGTGTGTGTGTGTATGTGAACAGTACAGCTCAAAAACAAAAAATCGTAGAAAGTTGAAACTTGATATTCCGTTTAGGTATCACCATGGCATCTGACCGTGGGTCAGCTGTCAAAATTCCTCAACCGGAAGTACCACTTTACAAGTTATGTTTTTTACCTTTTTGCGATTTCCTCAAAAATGGCTCCGACAATTTTCTTTAAACTTTGTATATTAACTACACATACAAAGAGCTACAAATTTTATTTGAAACATTTCTCTGGGAAAATTCATTTAAGGGCACATTTTATGGGAGGAGTTGGGGTTATGTTTTTCTCTAAATTGCTATCATAGTTGATTATACAATTCTACCATCCAAACAAAATTAATTAGAAATAAATAGATGGCCAAAATTACCGAGTTTTAAGAAAATTAATAAACCGGTTAGTGCGCTGTTACTGAACAGTTTTTTGCAGTTTTCGATGAAGGTCATTTTTTTTTTTTTAAGGCGTCTCAACATCTGTGGTCATTTGCGCCCGGAGCCTTCTCAGTGCACTGCCGGCCTCCGGACAGTGTTCTCCCGTTACAGACAACACTGTCCATCACCGGACAGTGAGCTGTAGGGGCTCCTAGGAAGAGAAAATCTAAGGGAAGCACGGCTGGATTCGAACCCGTGATCTCCGCATTGCTAGTCCAGCGCGCTACCACTGAGCTAATCCCTTCCCTCCAATGAATTTCATTAAATTTGGTATACTAACTATAAAGTTTTTCAAATTAAAATTTTAGAACTAGAGTAAGAGAAAATTCTGTGTGAGTGTTTCACACCAGTTTTTTTTTTTTGTAATAGTTTGAAGTTTTGTCCTGTCGTAGCAATAAATTTAGGCCATACTACGCTTAGTAGCTCAAATATTTGGAGAATTAGATGATAGATCCATACATTGTACTGGACTGTTACTATAGAGGAAAAACATAACGCTAATGTTTTCTTAGAACCATCCAAAAAAAAAAAAAAAAAAACATTTTTCTTCAAATATGTTGATGATTGTTTAACCGCTGTCCCTAAAGAACATATCCATACCATCCTGAATACCTTTAATACGTACCATCCCCGTTTACAATTTACACACGAAGTAGAGATAGATAATAAAATTAATTTTTTAGACATGACGATTATCCGTGAAGAAAATGGTTCTCTTATTACCAATTGGTTGATGAAATCCATACGTTCTGACAGATTCCTCCATTTCCTTTCCAATCATCCATATAACCAGAAAATCCACTTTGTTAAATCCTTTACCAAACGTGTACTTCATCTTAGCCATCCCCGTTTCCATGATGAGAACAAGTTAAAATTATCTAAGATATTTAAAAATAATGGCTATCTTCTCCATATTGTACAAAAAATATTATATCAACGATCCACAGATAATGTGATCAACCTGACTCCCTCTACGCCATCACAGCAACTTCCAATATCCTATATCTCTATCCCATACATAGAAGGTCTATCAGAAAAAATAGCTAAAATTTTCAAGAAATATAACCTTTCCATTGCTCACAAAAACTCCAATCCTCTAAAAAAACTCTTTTCTAAACTAAAAGACCCCACACCCACAACTTTATTATCAGATATAATTTATAAGATAAATTGTTTACAATGCCCAGCTACATACATAGGACAAACATCTCAATATTTAAAAAAATGGACTGTACCAACATAAATATGACTGGAAAACTAAAAAACCGACTGACATAACTACAGCACTAACGAAACATTGCATACAATACAAACATGAATTTGACATAGAAAACACTAAAATTCTCTCCATTAACAATAAATAATAAAAAAAGAAATATATTGGAAATGATTCATATTAAAAAAGATAAATTATCTATTAATTTTAGAACAGACACCAAAAACCTATCCCTCAGTTATAACAATCTCCTGGAATTTCCAAAGCAACATATAGACTAAGACACGGTTTTCCCATCCGCTCTCCAAGCTCTTTATAAACCTTGACCCATCCAATGCCCGTAACACTTGGTGATGGTATGTCACAGGTTAAACTAGATTAATTACTACTGTAATTCTAACTGAAAATTTTTGTAAGTAAATTTCCTAAGTTATTTCCATACTTTACACTTATATATGTGTAATGACATTGCTATGACCCTGCCATGTCATTACATAGGGTCATAGCAATGTCAAACCTTCACAACACATAACAAAGAAAGAATAATTTATAACTAGTGGCCTAGCCGGTTGCTGTCCTCAAGACATGGCCGCGGCCAAACAAACAAAACCAAGGGTCAATACTTTACATCAAAGAACCCCGGCTGACGGATTATTCCAAGCTGTAAAGTGTTATTATTCTTTTATATTTATGTATATATATATATTTAAAAAAAAAAAAAAATTGCACTTTTGTATATTTTCTTTTTGCAAATAAAGCGCTATTATTATTATTATTATTATTATTATTATTATTATTACTTTACATCAAAGCAAGCAACCGCTAAGGCTGGCCACTGACCTAAATTATTGGTCACCGAAATAACCAAGGTCGCACACTAGGACAGATGTTTTGGTGTGAGTGTTGCTATCACTAATATATAAACTTCGCCCCATTGGAAGAGGGGATGATTATATAATTATACTTCAGTACGTCTTTAAGATTATTATACGAGCAGCAGTTTCCGCGTCCCTATACAGTTTTTATTTATACTCATTTCCTTAGTTGTGCATCTTAGTTCATTTATTTTAATCATTATAAATTATTAGTTATTTATCTTCTAGTTTATTTCTAAGTATTTCTTGTTAATAGTTTAACATTACTCACGTTTAAATTATTGTTCAAATACAGTCTATTTTTATCAATTCCATGTTAATAATTCGAGCACTAACTTCCAAAAATCTCTAAACTTACTTCCGCCCTCTTCAAGACATCTACTACATACCTCAGGAATCACAATAAACGATTCCATTTACATATGCCATATATTGTCAAAGTTTTAATAGTTGTGATTTAGTTTAACATTGATCTGTTCTACAACAATAGTTTAAAAAATAAATTTAAATGTGCTATATATAGCATACTTTTTATTTAGTTTATTTACATATATAGTTTATTTAAAAAAAAAAAAAAAATTATTTTGAAAATATTTATTTAAAGTTCATATTTTATGTTGTTTCTATTTTTTTATTGTTTTGTATTAAAACTTTTGTACAGACCCTGAAAAAGGCAATAAATTTGCCGAAACTTCGGTAGAAATTTTTAAAACAGTTCTTTTGTATGACCGAACTTCAACATCCAATTTACAACAACCAAAAAAAAAAAAGAAGATATTTCAGAAAAATGTAATTTTCAGCCGACAGAATTGTTATGAAAAACTACTAAAATACATTGTTGCGAATACAATATTATTATCGATAATGTAAAACGATTGTTACAATTAGTAGAAAAATTAAAAAAATATATATAATTCTTTAACAAACAATGTGCAATTCGCAAAATACTTTTGTGAAATGTGGTGCCTAAATAAACTAGCAAAAGAAATTTTTCCTGATTAATCCATTGAGCCGACTACAAGGGAATCTAGTAAATGGATAAAAAAAAAAAAAACAGAGAGAGAAGAAGAGAAAAATACATCTTATTCATTTCAATTACGCAAGCAGAAATAAGTAGAATGATTGAAGTAAAAATAAGAGTCGTATTGATTGCCACTTTTTCTTTTTTTTTTTTTTTTAATTTTTTACCATTTGTTAATGAAAAATGGAATATGAGATGTATATTTTTTGTTTTATACATTTGTTAAAGAAAAAAAAAAACAAAAATACTAGAAACAGACATTGTAGAAAAAAAAAAATGAATGCGATCGATCCATTGTGAAGTAAAAGCGGCGCTCTCTAGGACTTGGCAAAAAGAATAGCAAACAGAAGTAAGCCAGGCTAATGATCAAAATGTAAACCTTCCCATTCTATTTTCTAAAAGCGCTACATTTCTGTTCACATTTTTTTAGAAGATTTTATAAATAAAATATTGTTTCTTTTAAATTTTATTTATTTTAATTTTTTAATAATTTATAAAAATTTATTTATTTATTTATTTTTTACAAGTCCATGCTCATAACCACTACACCACTAAAATATTCCTTTGGGTTTCGAAGCTTGCACAATACAACTCAGCAGTGTCACCGAGTGGTAGACGAGATAGCATCAGCATTAGAGAGAAAGCAGTATTGCACGGGAGCGTTTTTGGACGTTGCCCAGGCTTTTGATCGTGTTTGGCATCCTGGATTATTGTTCAAATTAAAGAGGTGTCTCCCATTCACTTACTTCCTTATTCTACGCTCATATCTCTCAGACAGATTTTTCCAGGTCAGTACCGGCTCAGCAATTTCTTCTTTCTCATCAGTGGGAGCGGGGGTGCCGCAGGGGAGTATTCTTGGCCCAGTACTGTACACTGTATACACATCCGATATACCCACACATCCGTCCACACTACTATGTACATATGCAGACGACACAGCCATACTAGCTTCTAGCACAAACCCAACATCAGCATCACACAAGTTACAGACACACTTACATCTGATAGAAACATGGGCAAAAAAGTGGAGAATTAAAATGAACCCACGAAAATCCCAACACGCCACGTTTACTCTCCGGCGGGGCTCCTGTCCTGCTGTCTATTTTAACAATAACTCTCTTCCTTCTGCCGACCTGGTGCGCTACCTTGGACTCTTCATAGACAAACGACTTACATGGAACCCACACACACGACTTAAAAGACAAGCACTGACTAAACGGGCCAAACTTCTCTACCGACTTATCGGAAGACGCTCTAAACTACCCACTGAACTGAAGAGACTAATATACAATACTATATTAAAACCTATGTGGACTTACGGACTAGAGCTGTGGGGTTCAGCCAAACCGACCAACATACGGACTATACAGACGTTTCAATCAAAACTACTCCGACAGATAGTAGACGCACCTTTTTACGTTACAAACCTAACTCTCCATAACGACCTCAACATTCCTTTCGTACAACAACTCGCCAAGACTAAATATAATAAATTTCACTCTGCTCTCTCTCACTGCTCTAATCCTTTCGTACAATCTCTCGCCTCCACTACCATCCCTGACAATCCACCACGCCGACTGAACCGCCAGTGGCCCCGAGATTTCCTTCGGGACTGATCAGTAGCTGGTATCCCGTAGAGAGTGCTACCACTGGGTAGTTTCTCTCCTCCTACTTTTCACGCCTCTGTAATCTCATCAACATATTTACTCATTGTATGTATCTATATACAGATTGTAAATGGCTAAATAAAGAAAAAAAAAAAAAAAAAAAAAAAAAAATTATTTATTTCTCTGGTCAATTAATTAGGGTTAATAATTAATTATTCTGTAACTAATAATACATAAAAAATCAACAAAATTAACTGACCATGATTTGATGATGAGCCCAATACATGAGCCAATTGTGGTGTGTCTTCTTGTAGCCACACATCAGCACCTTGCCGATATAAATGATATTGTGTTGCCACGCAACGCAGCCTTAATCTCCCATCATGAAACAATCCTGGCACTGCTATTGTTTCTAATTCCATCAAGGATGATTCTAAGCCAGCTTTTTCACTTTTTACATACCAAGCTAGGCGGCTCAAATCATTGTTATGCAACTGAAAATATTAACAACAAACGTAAACTCTATGAATTCTATGTTAATTTTTTGTAAGAAAATAAACAAAAAAAAAATATAAAAAAAATATCTGGTGAGAAAGTGTCACGCAAATTTCATTTTTTTCGCAATAAAAATAAATTTTAACTAGACTAGAAACTAATATTATTAACTCAATATTTGTTTATTGGTTTTTGAAAAATATCATGGCCACATTTTTGAGGAAATTGCTCATTGATGCAGGCATTTTAACAGCAACAAAAAAAGTAAGTAAAATAGATACACTGTTAGCAAAACAAACAAGAAATTTGGAAAGAGAGATAAACAATATATTGGTATCAAAAAAAAAAAATAAATTGCAAAATGATTTTAAATTCAAAAAGTTCGAAATTTACAAAATCAGTTGAGTAATATATGGGACAATTGTTCAGAGGATATAAATGAAAAAGTGGTAATATTAGCCGAAGATGGAAATTGTAAGATGATCATGCCATTAAGGTGAAAGCCGTGAAAATATACGGCAAGCGGAACAGAAAATGAGAGAGCTGGAAGTAAAAATCAATTATAAAAACATTGAGTCAAATGTTGTGAAAAAAAATGAAATATTCAAAACATATACAAATCCATAGATAACTATGCGTAAATTGTTAAAGGAGATTATTGCACTGCGACCTGAAAGATCTATTGTGCACCCCTGGAGCCTTCTCAATGCACTGCAGGCCTCCCAGAAGTGTTCTCTAGCTACAGATAACACTGCCATCACTGGACATGTCGCTGTAGAGGCTCCTAAGAAGAGAAAATCTAAGAGCAGTATGCTGGATTCGAACCCGGAAACTCTGCGTTCCTTGTCCTGCCCACTATCACTGGTCTAATCCTTTCGTTCTCCCTTCGCTTACGCCAATTCACTAGGGACGGAGATCTAGTCTGTGTACTATGTTTGTCCTTGTCTGTAAAGGGTAGAGTGCATGGAATACTGAGCTGTGGTAACTCCCCAAATAACTGCAGGCAGCAGATACCTTTTGCGAGGCTCAGAGATAACTAATAATGGGGTCTTGTAAAGAGGAAGAAGTTGATGAGGAAGACGAAAATGTGTGGGGGGAAAAACTAAGGAAGAACGGCATAATGGTACTAACGAAATCTCTTCAGAGAAAGGAGAATTGATCCTGCGAACAAAAGAAACAGTTGTAGGCATAGGCAAAGATGGAGTATCAACCAACTGTTGCAAGCTCACAAAGTATTAAATTGAAACCGCAAGTGAATTTAGATCTTTTAGTTAATCGTGTATAAGCTTAGTAAACGTAAAGGAATGAACCTGGCTGGCTGTGCATCAGGAGCAATAAGATAAAAAAAATGGTAGGCAAAACTTAATCTTTATAGACGAACAGAATGAAGGAAAGGATGATTTGGCAAACTGGACGAAAATAATATATTTTTTTAGGTAGATTATTGTAGGCGATTATCGAACTGCGACCTGAAAGAACTATTGTATCTTTCGGAGCCTTGTCAGTGCACTGCCGGCCTCCAAGCAGTGTTCTCTAGCTACAAACAATACTGCCCATCACCAGACAGTGAGCTGTGGAGGCTCCTAGGAAGAGAAAATCTAAGGACAGCATGCTGGATTCGAACCCGGGACCTTCGCGTTGCTAGTCCAGCGCGCTACTCACTAAGCTAATCCCTTCCTTCTCCCTTGGCTTACGTCAATTAACTAGGGACGGAGACTCTAATTTATGCACTTTGTTTGTCCTTGTCTTTAAAGTATAGATTGTATGTAGTTTAAAACGTATTGTGTACTGTTAAGTGCATGGAGTACTGAGCTGTGGTAACCCGTGGGCACGCTACTCCTCAAGTAACTGCAAGCAACAGATACCCCTTGCGGGCATATAAAATAATACATTTAAAACCATTTGTATTTTATACATATTGATGATATAAAGAAGACAAGAAAAGTAAGAAAGATTCTACCGTATATTTTCATACGGTACTGAATAACTTAGAAATAGTGTTTTTGTACTTCTATAATACGGAATCTGTTTCTAGGGTGACGAAAGCAGTTTAAACTGTTGTGTGCGTCATAGTGGTATTTTATTAGGCTATTAAGGAGTAGCTGAGACGTGTTAACAGTGCTTACACCTAACAATATGTTAATGGTCAAGTTTTGTTGTTATTTTTTTTATTTATTTTGACTTCAAAACATGTATGAACTCAACTTCGACTCAATCATACTATTTCCTAAGATCGTGACGGAAAGAGGCTTTGGTCCTTTTACAGCCAGACATCAAAACTAGATCGCAATCAAATAGCTTCATTTGAGTTAAAATTGCCTATAACTTGAAGAATACAAACATTCGAACCCTATGTTCCACACAAATTAGGTGAAAACAATTATTAAATGGTTAAATGGACCTTAACAATATTTAAACTTCCTTTTCCTTTCAATTAAAGATAAACAATGGCGAAACAATTAAAACGATGAAAAAAAAAAAAATTAAAAAAAAAATAAACCTGATAAGTCGTACAGATTTAAAATTATTCTTCCCACAAAAGTTTGGAATACTGAAGTAGATTCAGAAATAGCTCTCCAGAGATAAATGCGTTATACCTTTTAGTTTTCTTTATTTCCTTTTTTTTTTAAACCACCCCACTCCAAGCCTTACTCACTCATTTCTTCCCCCCTTTCTTCTTCGGTGTGCCACTTGAATATCTAATCTCTTGAAATCGCTTCAGCACACCTCACCTTCCTGGTTTTGACTTTATCTTTTGTTCTAACTTCTTCTGTTAAAGTTAAAAATTAAATAATTTCCTTCTTTGGGGTGATTGGGCGTAATTAAATAATTTTTATTTTTTTCACTGAATGGTTTTCTTTTAATTTTAAACATTAAAACTTAATTAAGTGATAACCAAAAAAATAATGAACAACATGTAAAAGCCGTTATTCTTTTGGATAACAGAAACATTATTAAATTCAATTACGATGTCTCAGTGAATAAATGTACGAATATGCAATAATCATAGTCCAGTCCTCTCCCAAACCGGCCTTATTGCCAAAGTTTGTGGCTCTGCTGTCAGCAGTTTGGTTCCAGATTCAAATAAATTTGAGCTAGCATCGTAATTAAAGAAAAAAAAAAACTGCTCTCTGTAATTTGATAGTTTTGTTATATTATAAAGATAAGGTGTTGGAAAAGGAAAGAGATTAGCTCAGTGGTAGCGCGCTGGACAAGTAACGCGTAGGTCCAGAGTTTGAATCCAGAAGCCTCTATAGCTCACTGTCCGATGATGAGGTGTACTGAGAAGGCTCAGGGTCTTCGGAAGGTGAATACCTCCTTAAGGAGAAAAAAAAGGTGTTGGGATTAATTGTTTTTATTATTAGAAAGTTGATGTTCTGGTAGAGCGACGAATATATTACTTATTCTTACAGCCATAAGAAGAAGTTCTGCTCAACCTTTCGAAATTCTACATACAAGGAAAAATTAATGTTTGAAGGTCGTCTGAGAGAGAGAGAAAAAAAAAAATGTATCTACTGAAGATACATTGCAAGGGGTATCTGTTGCATCCAGTTACTTGGGGTGTAGCGACCCCACGGGTTACCATAGGCTCGGTACTCCATGCACTTTGTCAGAACAGTACACAATGCACTTAACTACATACACTCCACACTTTACAGACAATACACAAACTAGGGGATTTGTCAGAACAGTACACAATGCACTTAAACTACATACACTCCACACTTTAGAGACAAAACACAAACTAGGGGCTTTTGTATACATATTCCTTTGTAATTCTCACAAATATTTTTATCCTTTTTTCTTTTTTTTTATAAATAGAAATAATGTACCCAACACTGAGGTCTTCGGGATTCGTAGATCCTGCCAATATTAGATTAAATATGTTTGTTATAGCTTGGACAATCACAGATCCTACAGTTTTTAGAAGTTCGATTGGAATTCGACAGCAGTTTTTCCATTCTTCGCTATCTTCAGGGCTCTCATTACTTACTCTTCATGTATAACTAGACTTCTATTGCACTTTGCATGCCTGCAAGGGGTATCTGTTGCATGCAGTTTACTTGAAGAGTAGCGACCCCACGGGTTAGCATAACTCAGCACTCCTTGCACTTTGTCAGTACAGTACACAATACACTTAAACTATTCGCATATACACTCTATACTTTACAGACAAGGACAAACACTGTACACAAAGTAGGGTCTCCGTCCCTAGATAATTGGCGTAAGCCAAAGAAGAAGGAAAGGATTAGCTCAGTGGTAGTGCGGTGAACTATCAACGCGGAGGTCCTGGGTTCGTGTCCAGCATGCTGCTCTTAGATTTTCTATTCCTAGGAGTGTCTACAACTCACTGTACGGTGATGAGCAGTATGGTCAGTAGCCAGAGAACACTGCTTGGAAGCCGGCAGTGCACTGAAAAACCTCCGAGGGGCACAATAGATCTTTCAGGTAACAGTGCGATAATTCCATACAACATTTCTACATCTCTACTGCAGATCTGTATGCGCATGTTTTAACGAAATATATCTAAAGCGAAAAATCTTAGGAACTGAAATTTTACATTCTATTTTGTTATCTCATCTGTTTCTAAGATTTCTGCCGAAATCCTTACTGAAAGCGCGAGTTAACTCAATAGATTTTTTTCAGTTGTTCCCAATTTTCTCTTACACAGCTGAAACGATTTTTTTTTTCTCTTACCTAAATGGAAACATTTCTCACTTTTATTTAAAACATTTCTCAAACAAAAAAAAATTATTGAGGTGGATTTTGCTACGTTAGGCTTTGTTTTAAAGCTACTTCAGTACGATTTGTAACTTTACCGCATACAAATGGATGGATTGCTAAATTATTCAAAATTTGAACAAAAATCGATTAACCGGAAGAGCAAATCTGGATAGCTCATTGCGCTCAGTGCTACGATTATTATTACTATTTGAAACATTATTATTACTATCAGAAAAAAAATCATTTTAGGGATATTCTGGGCGATCGGTGAGTTAGGCTTAAATTTAAACTGCCGTTAGAAAGTTTTATAAAGGGATTGAAACAGAAGGCGCTGACTGACCGGTAAATATTATATTATAGGGAAGCAAATTTAGCCTACACACTGCATATGAAATGTCCGCCACTACATCGACACCCGCGCTATCTAGGTGCGGCCAACTTTATATATATGGAACCGCAACGCTACCTAGCCGCAACCTATTTCATCACAACAACACGCTTTTGCTTTTGCGGTTTTTCAATTTTAATAGAAATATGCAAAAACAATATAAAGATACCTATAAATGTATTTTAAATACGTTAATAAAATCCTTTCGATTGAAAGCATTATATTGCAATATCACTTACATTCGTATGATAAAAAGAAAAGAAGTATGTCTTGTCTGTCATTGGCCTAAGATATTATTCTTCTAATGAACAGGTCGGCTAACAAGTGAAAGTCAATTTCCATTGGACCATAATAAGTGAATATCTAATTTAAAACCAGTGCTTAGTAGTGTGGATAGCTGCGAAATTATTTGTGCAAGTTTAAAAAATAATTAATAGTGCAGTAAGACAAGGTCGTATGAGTGTTTCGAATTTGTTTTGTTTATTATATTGATTGATATCTGTCTTATAAAAATATTTACTACAATTTCAGAGAAATTAATATAAAATATTTCGGTGGAAGGGCGTAATCCAGCTGTTAGATTAGATTATTATAGGGGATTATTACAGTGCGATCTGAAAGATCTATTGTGCCCCCCGGAGCCTTATCAGTGCACTGCCAACTTCCGAGTGTGTTCTCTAGCTACAGACAGTACTGCCAATCACCAGACAGTGAGCTGTAGAGGCTCCTAGGAAGAGAAAATCTAAGAAAAGCAATACAGCTGGACTCGAACGCGGGACTTCCGCATTCACTGAGCCAATCCTTTCCTTCTCTATGCCAACTAACTAGGGATGGAAACCCGAGTTTGTGTACTGTGTTTGTCCTTGTCTGTAAAGGGTAGAGTGTTCATAGTTTAAGTGTATTTTATACTGTTCTGACGAGTCCATGGAGTACTGAGCTGTGGAAACCCGTGGGGTCCTTCTCCCCAAGAAATTGCATGCGACATAGATACCCCTTGCGGGAACTGTAAGGTTATTAGCATCCTTCATTTTTTCTAACTTCTTTTATAAAATCTTTTCAACTATCCAATATCTCTAAATATTCAATTAAATTGTTAGATTCTAGTAACTCTTTTGATTTTCTTTCTTGTTTCCGGACTGCATGTTGCTGCCAGGTCAACATTTCCACAATGAAGAATCCTCTTGTTGACAACCAGCATATCATATTTTTTAATCAACTGTGTTTTCATATATTGGTTTCAAGATTATATTTTTAAATTATATCAAAATTTAATATCTTTAACAGATTTGAAAAGAATTTTCTTTATCGTTATTTTTCACTTGAAGAAGACAACAATTGGATTTTTCATCATTTTCAAAAACCCACAACTATTTTTCATCGTGTCTGTTCGATATTTTTTCCATTTACAACATCTAGCACGCTCAACTAACTTATATGGTGCTGCAGACGGCAAGATTACCCTTGTTTGCATCTTCGAAAATAATTTATTAACAATTAATAAAATAAAAAAACCTTATTATTATTATTATTTTAATTTAAGGCGCGTCAACATCTATGGTCATTGGCGCCCGGTACCTGCTCAGTTCGCTGCCGGCTCCGGACAGTGTTCTCTCGTTACAGACAACACTGTCCATCACCGGACAGTGAGCTATAGAGGCTTCTAGGAAGAAAAAATCTAAGGGTCGAGCACAGCTGGACTCGAACCCGGGTCCTCCGCGTGGGAGTCCAGTACGCTAACCACTGAGCTAACCCCTTCCCAGCCTTATTATTATTAAGTCATGGTTGCCTGTCAAACCTAAGCCTACGTAGCTTTTATCCCTCCAAATCCCCCCCCCCGCAATTCAGCCCCTTAATTAATCTCTCCCGGGAATTTGCCGGTCTGTCTACAATATCCGAAAACATTCTTTATCTCCAACCCAACTACCTAGGCTTTCCCGCAAGAGTGAGGCCCTTCCAAATGCACGAAAACTAGTACTGGCTATACGGGGGTCACTGACATAAATAGTGATACACCGTTTTCCTAACTCCACCATCACATTTTTGACTTATGGAGCTAGACGTTCTCCCTATATTATGATAAATGGCTAGCCACGATTCTACTAAAGTCCTCAATCTTAATCTACTCTGAAGGCCCCCACATAGTCCCTTTGATAAATCTTTTGACCTGTAGGCAACCTTGCATGGCCTTCCAATGTTTCTCCAAAACTCTCATCTCCCGAAGTTTAGAACCTTAAATTCTTAACAATATTGATTAATGCATTATTAGAGAGGTATAGACTTAGAAACGGGTAACCGGCGGCGAACTAATTTGATAGTTTTTGTTTATCACAGTAGATATGGAAAGCATAGAACCATGGCGAGAAATATGGCTCTATACTCTTTTCTATACAGTATTTTGACTCCTTCTTCATGAAGAAAAAAAAGGAGGCTTAACTAGGATTTCGGGTAGACCGAGCTAAAAAGAAAAAGATTGGATAGACGGTCTCATGCGACCTTTGGGAGTAATGGAAAACCATGAGAAATCTAAGAAGAAAAAATATGAATTAATTAATATTCGGAAAAATAATTTTAATTGTTTTTCCCAGAATAATTTTAAAATATATTCAAAAATAATTTCAAAATCATTATAAAATAGTTATTGGGAGGAGAAGATTTGAAATGGTATTTTCTTAGTTTGCTGCAAGTTTTTTAAAAGTTATTTTGAATGTCAGCCAAAGCATCAAACCAGTAACCAAATAAAAAATTAAAGTCCTGAAACTGCAAGTATCTAGTACTTAATAAAACATAACTTTTTCTCAATTTAACTTCCTGAATAAAATATCATTAGAGACTTTATTCTCCCAGTAGTAACTTTATTTATTTTTTAACTGATTTCACATAAACGTGCAAAATCACCGTCACATAGAATCAACCAGCAGGAGTAAAAAGGCGTACGAATTCGTTAGTGGTAACCTAACCTATCAACTCACGCATATTATCTGTAGAAAGATTTGATTTGTCCAAAAATTTAGTTCTATGGAATCAAAGGTTAACTCTACCTCAGCACCGTACACTCTTATTGTTATCCTCAATGGGAACGAACCAAGCGGCAAGATATCCAAAGCCTAGCTGGGCCCCATAGAGCTAAGAAAGACATCAACAAGCTGGGTCTAGATTTGGTCTTGCAACAACAAATCAGACCCGGACCTAATCCATTAAAATCCACATGAAGAAAGCTTTTTAAATTTTGCAAATCAGCCGGAACAAAGAAAGGTGAAGCTTTTAATAAAGAATATTCAACTATCACAACTTCAGCAGGGGGAGGATTATCGAGATAACTCAGAATGATGGTTGATTCGCTTTTGAACAATCTCTTGGAACTATAATGGAACCATTTACTATCAAATTTGCCTCATAAAAATTAAACTCAATTCCATTAGCAACCGCTTTAAGGCGTCACCAATGAGCATTCAGGCATTCCGAATCTCCCACCTAGAAGCTGTCCATAGCGGTAGAAGACATTGAATATAAAACCCGACCATCCGATTGAGGCTTTATCAGTTGTCAGATAAACTTTAAAGAGCAGACATTAGAAGCTATGTCAACCTTAAGGAATGAACCTGGAAAAATTCACCAAGTTAGCCCACACTAGTCAATCAACCATCAGAACAACAAAAGTTCTAACTAGTCATATCATTCTTCAAGCGATTCACCACATCAGCCAACGCTACCATCCTGTTACATTCAGCATGCTACCAGCAATGATCACTCTTCGCTCGTTCAACCCACTAAATCGTTCAAATATAAATTATGAACAAAAGATTGTTGCACCCTTTACAGATCTAATTAACGAAGGCTGCTGTAAGGACCACGAAAAGACCATCAAAAGAGGCACCGGTGCATGTCTTGAACTATTTTAAGGTTATGGTACACCGAGATTCTAAACACTGCCTAGTTTTTGCGTGGCCCCCTCTCTGCCTGACAGAGCTTGCTTGAATAGTGTATTCCGAAATAGAGGAATATCACAATAGGTCTCTTGGCAACCCTGCGTTTATCCCACGTGAAAAAAATGTTATATCTCTTATCATACTATAGGTTCATTTATATCACGCTTCCTATGTGTATCACATTCAACGTTACTGATTCGATGTACTGCGTATCTGACATGCCCTAAGCAAATTCAAACGCTCGAAAAGATACCTTCCTTTCGTCCTTCCTTCCTTGGCGCAATAGTCCTGAAAGAACCAGGTTCTTTTCGATCAAGTCTCTACAATGAGCTCTATCAACAGCCTTTGCTTTCCACTTTCGCAAACCCATCTTCATTAAGTCTTCCTCGACGTCATCAAGCCATCTCAGGTCTTGGTCTTCCTCTTCTCCTGACGTCTTCGGGCCTTTCGTATAACAGTCGTTTAGGGGTTAGGTTTTACTTCATCCTCTCCACATGTCCCAACCAACTTAATATTCCTTTCTTGATAGATTAAACAATATCTGCTTCTCCATATAGATGGAATATGAAAACATATTCTCCATCTTCCTCCCAAGTTTACTGGACCGTACATCTTCCTTAATAGTCTCCTTTCTCATACTCTTAAGGCTAGCTTGCTCTCTTGGATCAAAACCCAGCATTCGCTCCTATATAACACTACCGGTCTTATCAGTGTCTTATATATTAGAAGCTTTTTTTTTTTTTTAGAAAGGGTTCTGAAACACAGGATCTTTCTGTAATGCAAGCAGGTACCTATTTCCTGCCTTTATTCTCGCTTTTATATCCACAAACGTTTCATTCCTTCTGTGACCAGAGACCCTAAATATTTAAACGCCTTGCACGGCGTGAAATCGCGTTTCCCAAGGCGAACATTCCGATCTTCTTACTTGCTGCCGCGAGCTTCTTATATATCTTGTCTTTTCAGCATTTATGATGAGGCCCAGCTTTGCTGCTGCTTCTTCAAATTCTTGATGTGCTCCTGTGAGAGCCGAAAAGATACCATTTTAAGCAAAAAGCTCCGGCCAATCCCCAAGGATTTTTTTGTATAAATGATTCCAAGTCGGTGTCTAAGGCAATACTGAGCCTGCTTTAAACAGGAATACATGGAATCTTAATCAAGAAGTTATATTCGAACAAAATAGTCTTTAGGCGCTCCCGAGTCTTTAGTCTTGATTTCATTTTCTCGTCCTTACTAATAAAAGACAAACTAAAAATTAATTAACACGTCTGTAGTGAGTGTCCCACTCTTGACCACAGTAAAGGGCGCCTTCCACTGCGAGCGAAGCGGGCTCCGTTCGGTCTCCGTTCAACTCGCAAAGGTTTATCTTCATGTAAGTGCTTCCACTATGAAAAGAGTGAGCGGAGCGGACTGAACGAGTATAAAGAGTTACAAAAGTGGTCGCAGAGTTGAGCGGATTTGGGACGGACTCCGTTCGACTCGAAACGCCAAATCTCATAGAAGTGCTTCCACCAATAGATGAGTCAGCGGAGCGGACTGAGCGAGGAAAAAGGAGCCGTTGTGTCACGCTGTGCAATGCTAGTTTTGAACGGTGTCCGCTAGCCCTTCCCTACCTCCCTCCCTACTTATGCGCGCCTTCCACTGCGAATATCTTTTTCAGCTCATTCTTGAACATGTTCTGTGACTGCAGTATCGTAGTGTATTTGAATAAAATGGAGCTTTTTATTGAAACAGTGCGACAATACCCTTGTTTATGGAATACCAGCGACAGAGATTATCATCTTGTAAATGGTAGAATATCCGTAGTAAATCGCCTTTGACAGGTCTCTCTCTAATGTGGTAGCTCATCCAAAATCTTGGTTTGTTACGCTTCTTTTTCTTATAACTATAGAGTAGCAAGCATTTACTTATCGTATTTATATAGTCATCATCACTGGAATCGTCTGACATTATTACTAGAAAAACGAAAAAGAAAACTTCAATCACGACTTGCTCGATCCAATTGGCTGTGATGAACTGGCTGACCATTCAGTCCGCTGATAATGGAAGCATCAACCCCTTCCATCTCATTTCTCACTTAGCTCAATCCGCTACCAGGTTTGCGAACCCGCTGACAATGGAAGGCAAATACCTCTTTTATGTAAAACTCTTTTTTAGTGGAAGGTCAAAACTATTTTACTCCGTTTCGCTCAGCTATTTCATGCACATTACCCTTTCGCAGTGGAAGGCGCCCTTAACACCACTATTCCAAACTAACAACTCGAGCAGCCCTTACTCAGTGAGACCCCCTTCAAACTTAGACACTAAACAGATTGCATAAACTATGCAACTAATGATTGATTTGTACAACTCAATATTAGGATTTAATTTAATAGGGATAAACTCTGAACACCACCTAAACTTATTTTCACTTGCATTATTTCCTTATACATTTACAGACAGAGATTCATAATATACAAATCTTCATACGCTATTGAAGCGCATGGGGGCTACTCTCTTTACATTTCTATTTGTAAACAAATTGCTTCCATTTAAAGTTGGTTAGGTTAGGTTAGGTTAGACACTGTGTTTCTCATACACACATACACACACTACATTTTTTTTTGGTTCTGACTGATTTATGATCCAAAACAGGCAAAACTCTTTATTAAGAGACATTTGCCTCAATTTACCAGGGCATTGTAGGCTGAAAAGGTACATGCACCACTTGTTATTTGCGGATAACGCGTTATGCCGATTCTGCAAGGCTGAGGAGGTAACCACGGCACACATCCTTTGTGAACGTGCCAACCTGGCGAGGACAAGGTTACTTCAACTGGGGACAAGCAATCTCGAAGCCACGAGCTTCATGACGGAGCCGCTTTCAGCTTTGCTAGGCCGGATTAAGAGAGCGAAGCTGAGGGATGTGCTATAATTTTAGGTTATCCACAATAGACATATAATCGTAGGTCGCAGTGGAATGAGGCTCGCTCTCTCCGTTCGAATCTAATCGAATCTAATCTAAGTATATGTCTTACGTATAATATGAAATGATGTTTCTTAAATAAAAGTAGTATAGGGTTGGTGCAAAAATAATGCAGGTTTTTATATGCCAAAAAAAATATTATTATAATTTGTATAAAACTAAGATTATTTATTCAAAATATGTTCCATCATTATCAACACATAGTTGCCAACGTGTCAGAAGCATTTTTATTCCAGTTTCTAAAAAAATCTTTATTTAAACTCTCAATAAACTCGCGGAAGGCATTTTCGGTTTCACTTCGGTCCCTAAAATTTTTTCCTCTTAAGAAGTTGTCCAAATGTCTAAATAAGTGGAAGTCCGTCGGCGAAAGATCGGGGGAGTATGGAGGGTGCGGAAGTGTTTCATATTTCAATTCCTGAAGTTTCCTGAGAGTTGGCATTGCGATATCTGGCCTGGCGTTATCGTGAAGAAGAGTTGTTCCTTTCCGATTCACCAATGCTGGACAAAGATTTTGCAATTTCCTATGCATTTTGTCAATTTCTTGACAATATGTTTCAGCCGTGATTGTTTCGCCAGTATTTAGAAAGCTGTAATGAATAACACCTGCAGTAGACCACCACACTGTCACCATTACTTTTTTCGGGTGCAGGCTTGGTTTCGCAGGTTGGTTTGCTTCATCCTTGTCCAGCCACTGGCCTGACCGTCTCCTGTTGTCGTATTGGATCCATTTTTCATCACATGTCACGATTCGATTAAGAAATGGTTCATTTTGGTAGCGCAACAGAAGAGAATTGCAAATTTCAAACCTCTTGGTCAAATTTCATACCTCTGGGTCAATTCGTGAGGTACCCACGTGTCGAGCTTTTTAACTTTACCAATTTGTTCGAGATGGCGAACGACTGTTGAGTGGTCAACACTAACTTCTCTCGCAAAGTCCCGAGTGGTTTTGCGAGGGTTATCTTCCACCAATGCCCTAAGATGGTCGTGACCAACAACAGAGAGCCTACCGCGACCTTCCTTGTCTTCGAGATCAAAATCTCCAACACGAAATTTTTGGAACCATCGCTGCACTGTACATTCACTGATGCTTCCTTCACCCCAAACAACATTGATGTTACGCGCAGTTTGAGCCGCACTTCGACCAAGTTTGAACTCGTAAAAATAAATTTGACGAAAATCTTGTTTTGACATGGTGAATATAGGTCTTAACTCATACAAAATGGAACATAAACTAAACTGATATTTGAGGAAAAACAACATTAATAAACAGTGTTTATAATCCATTACCTAGACTGGTGGATTATCTTTGTTTACTTGGCAAGCAGAAGTAAACAAAAGATGAAAGTTCAAAAACCTGCATTATTTTTGCACCAACCCAATATATTTGAGGGATGTGGGGCCAGAAAATGTCACTATTCGTCATTGCATTTGGTGACAAGGTTTTGTTAAATTATGACAAAAACAATTGGAAAAAAGTAAAATTTATTAGTAAATACTAGAACATATTAAAAAAAAAAAAACAAAACATTTTACCCATTTCAAAATCAAATTAAAATGTGAAAAATCAATAACGTTAGAAAATTAAATGAAAACTTTAATAATCTGAAAATACTCACTGGCACACCATTTGCATAAAATGTAAGATTTGCGGCAGGATATGAAGATCTAGATGTACAATTGGCACGAATCTTTTCACCTACAGAATATTTTGTTTTTTCAACATGAATTTCTGGTAATGTAATGGGTTTTTCTGAAAAAAAGAAAAAAAAAAAAAAGAAAAATTAAGTTAAAATATAGAAGTTTTTTCCTGGCCTACAAAATAATTCATTAAAACGAGTAAAAACAGGATTAACCATTATTTTTAGGATTAAGCATGCATTGTTGGAAAATATCAATACAAAATAAATGTAAAAAAGTAAAGTAATGCCTATTTTTTCAGGCGGGCTTAACGCCCAACTACCAAATTAGGTGTTGCACCTACTTTGGAAGTACCTACTTCACTTGTTAACATTTTTCATACCAATATAAAATTTAACAGTTATACGCGGGACTCGAACTGCGATCCTCCCACTTACAAGTCCATGTTCATAACCACTACACCAACTCCCGCCCCATAAAAAATAAACGTATCTCATAATACTTGTTTACTTTCTTTTCCCAGCAGGGTTTCCACATTTCTGAAATTACTTTTAATTCTTTTAATAAATTTTAGAAGTACCTATTTTTTTGAGATCTCTCGTATTTGAAACAAGATATTTTACAAAAGATCTTGTATTTGTATTTGTGTGTATGTATGTGTGTGTATATGCGCTGTTTGTGTGTTTTCTGTGCAAGCGAACCAGCATAATTCGTACACAAATATCACAGAATCTCAAGCTTCATATTTCTCCGTGTAAATATTAATTAGACAATCAAAAGGTTTTGGTTTTTAGTAAATAGTACTAAAATACGTGGTTGGGTCTGCAATGTTGGATAACATACATGATTTTATCCGTCATAGCATGCTTCATTTTATAATAAGTTATCTCCTCTACAAGAATTTATTACAAATCTTACCGGTCAGAACCAACATAAGCATACCATGACGTATAAAAGTCATAGATCTAAAAAATTTCTTAAAATTTGATGCTGTAATTTGATGTATCTATATAAATTTATCACCAGTTTTTATGAAAAACAGATTTTATGAATGTAAATAATTTTTGTGTTTGCCCGTTGTTAATTAAACAAGCTAAAAAAATTAGTTGGCTGGGGCTAAAGAAGAAACTTTTTATTTTTTAAAAAGTTTATTCGATGTTTCGGACACCTTTGGTGTCCTTCCACAGGTACTATAAAACAAAAAAAATATGGATATAATGAAAATTGTATGATAAAATTAAAACATATAAACAATTAAACAATATTAAAAAGATATGATACCTTTGTTAGGGAAGGAAGAATGGAGAGTTAAATGTTGGAGGAGGTTATTGCCTGATTGTAGAGTAAGGTATGCTTGCAAACAAAACAGAGAGGGGAAATTATTTCCAAGTTGGGAAGTATGAAGAGTGGTAGAAATGAAAAACAAATCAATTAGTTTAATAAAAAGATAAAATAAATGAATATTTTTTGTTTTGTTGTTCCTGAGGAAGGACACACCAAAGGTGTCCGAAACTTCGTATAAACTTTTTAAAATATAAATAGTTTCTTCTAATTGTTTAGCTTGTTTGATTTTAGGAATGTTTTTGGCGAGGTAGCTGCGATAATTTATTAGCTTCTCTTCCCTTCCACCAACCACCATTCCCCAATATAATGTAATTTAAAAGTCTAATTTAATAATTATAATGCAAATAACAAAATGCCATTTCATTAATTTAAAATGCTTATGAAAATAAATTTATATAATAAACAAGTAATCTGGTTAAATGAATTTTCTCTTATATTTGAAATTGATTTGGAAATTGTTCATTAAAGTTTATGCTCACGTTGGTGTAGTGGCTAACGTACTCGCCTTTGGTGCGAGAATCCAGGGTTCGATTCTTGAGAGGGGTAAAGTCGGTGTTGACATAGCATCGTGATAAAAACTGGGAAGCTCAGTGTCCTAGGTAGCAAAGGCCGCAGCTAAACGGCTTGGGAACTGCAGAGTGCTTACTACACCCCCACAACACCCACATACAAATCGCCGTCTGGCAAGCCTTGAGCCTTCAGGGGCTGTTGCGCCATAGGTTTTTTTTTTTTTTTTAAGCTCTATCCCTCCATTTTGTTATCTTAGTAAGTTAATTATTAACTTTTTCTAATTAATGATAAACACGATTAAATATTAGTTTTTCAAGTGTATACTTTTAGATTCAACTCTAAATATCAATAATATTTTCGTTTGCTCTAGTATTGCTTAAGCAGTAATTGTCATACACAAAACTATGACAAATTATTATGAGTAAAGTTATCTAGTTCTAGCCACGTAAACGAAACACATTCGCGGAGATGTAATGAGTTTGTACAGGTTGTTTATATGATTGCTAAGAAGAAATTTATTTCAATTTTACGTGATACTTCATATTTCTTAAATGTCTAATGTGTATTACATATTATGTAGTACGTCAAATAATGTACAGCACTGCGTTATTGCATTCAAATGTATCTAATACGATTGATTCTTTCAAAGGATAAAAAGAACAGATCATCTGTATAAATACAATAGCTTCAATTTTTTTTCTACTCTTTCTATGTTTCATTATAATTTTGGCAACTAAAAATATTAAATATATTAAAAGTTTATATTTCCGATTTTATGTAGAAAATAGAAAAACTAAATTCCTTGTTAGAGTGAAAAAAAAAAAACACTTGCGTGTTTCCTGGTTGAGACCGAGTAAGTGGTTTGCTAAAAACCAACGTTTTAATCCATATTGCAATGAGCCTCCTCTGCAGGATCGTTACACCTTGAAAGCCAATAAGGCAAAGGGGAAACGGGGAAATTTGATATTTCCGTTTGGGTATAACCACCGCATGAGACAATAAGTTTTTTTTTTGGTCAAAATCCATCAACGGAAGTGTGTTCCACTGAATTTTTTTTTGTCGCGATTTCTTCGAATATGACTCCAAAGATTTTCATTAACTATCCTACACTATCTACACTACACATAAATGCCTACCATTTTAATTTCAAGTATTTTTCCTGGGAGGAATTTGTTTTTTTTTGGGGGGGGGGGGG
>JAAEAF010009121.1:0-48248 GCA_011037195.1 Triatoma infestans
TGTGTGTGTGTGTGTCTGTGTGTGTGTGTGTGTGTGTCTGTGTCTGTGGGTGTGTGTGTGTGTCTGTGCGTCTGTGTATGTCTGTGAACAGCATAGCTCAAAAACGAAAAACCGTAGAAAGTTGAAACTTAATATTCCGTTAGGTATAATCATGGCATCTGACAGTGGGTCACCTGTCAAAATTCCTCAACCGTAAGTACCACTTTACTTAGTGGTTTTTTTACGTTTTTGCAATTTTCTCAAAAATGCCTCCAACGATTTTCTTCAAACTTTTTATATCAACTACACATACAACGAGCTACAACTTTTATTTGAAACATTTCTCTGGGAAAATTCATTTAAGCGCACTTATGGGGTAGAGGTGGGGTTAGGTTTACGGCTAAAGTGCTATTTCAGTTTATTAAAAAATTCTAACATCTAAGTAATGTTAATTATAATTAAATATGTTGTTGAAATTCCGAGTTTGACAAAAATCGGATAACCGGAAGTGCGTTTACTTTACCACTGTTACTAAATGATTTTTTCACTTTTTCGCGATTTTCTCAAAAATGGCTGCGACGATTTTCTTTAAACATGATATATTAATACTCATACAAAGAGCTACCTTTTATTTAAACCATTTCTCTAGGAAAATTCATTTAATGGCACTTTTAGGGGAGGGGTGGGTTATGTTTTTCTCTTAAGTGCGATCATAGTTGATTATACAATTCTATCATCCAAACAAAATTAATTAGAAATAAATGGATGGCCAAAATTCAGAGTTTCAAGAAAATTAGTTAACCGGAAGTGGGCTTTTACTGAACGGTTTTTTAGTTTTCGTCGTATTTGAATTAATTTGGTACACAAACTATAAAATTTGTCAATTATAATTTTGATAAGTGGAGTAAGAGAAAGTTGTGTGAGTGTTTCACACCAGATTTTTTTTAAAGTAAACATAAATTATTTAAATTATTATTTGCGGTCAAGTACTGTCCTGGCAAGCAGTTGTTCAAGGAGAAATCTGGCGAGCAATTCTCCTGAAGGCAACTGTTTGGCGAATAACGAGCCTCAACAATGTCCGCGAGCAATTATCCTAGAACGGCTAATCTTACATACTATACTCCCCGTTAACCGTTGCCAAAACACTGATAAGGACAAACTGGCTACAATAACCAAGGCCTAAAAGATTCCTATATTTCTACATAATCATATTTATAGGCAATGCTATTTTATGCATAAATACATGAATAATATAATCTATATGATGAACATCTTTCGGTAGCGGAATGTAAAGAATGAACGAGGACAGGCTGAACGGGTTTATTAAGTGGAAAAATATTTTCAGCATGTTGTGGAAATATTTAATCAACAAAGAAAATATGCAAATTATACTTTCATGGCTTTCCTGGCCATTTTTTTTTTGTTTAGGAAAATTGGAAAAATAAATAGCTTTACGTTTAATGTGCGTCTGTGTGTGTGTGTGTGTGTGTGTGTGTGTGTGTGTTGTGTTTGCGAGAGTGACTGCAGAATACAATGTACTTACAGGGTGTTCCGATAAAAGGAATTCATCTTTTGCTTCTTACTATTTTTTAATAAGGAAAATGTAGCAATTTTTCTTTTGAGATTTACAAAATATTCTAATTATTGTCCATGTTGCAAGGGGAAGAATTCGTGTGAATTTCTTCAGCATTCTGTGAAATCTGAGATCATCTGGAATTAATGAGTCTTTCTTGGTTTACTAGATCCAACGATATTAGACTTTGAGAACACGATCACTCAAAAAGCAAAAAATATCGCGGATTGGTACGAACGAGTTATTCAACATATGTACATGGAATTCCGTGAGCAGAAAGGATGAATGTTAGGACCATGAAATTAAATAGAATTCAAGACTCATAATTATTTTGCATCATTAGTACACCTTTACATGTCCCCCATTGGTAGCACGAACAATAAGCAGCCTGTACTCTTGCTGCAATTGTAGATACGCTCCAGCATTTCTATAGCAAATTCCTTTCGACGCGTCTTGTTGTTTGGCTTCAATTGTTGCAATTTTCACTTTAAAGAAGCCGCTTATGCAGAACTCGATACACTGTTGTTGGACGCACATTGAATTGCCTTCATGCCTTACTCGGGCTTCACTGAAACCCTGCTCGAATTTTTTTCACTTTTTATTCTGACACACGATGCCGAGCTCCACCAGATCGTTTTTGGACATTGCCGCTTGCTGGAAACCTATCGAACCACTACTTCATAGAGTTTGCATCATCTGCAACTCCTCCGTATACTCGTCTGTAATTTCGTTCAGTTGAAATGACTGATTTCGTTTCCGCATACCACCCCACTGTTTGCGCGCTTTTTGGGAGTCGCCATTTTGCTTCGTGCGACCGTAGCGCAGTATCTGAGTAAAGGACAAACTTCAAAGTCATGAAACTAAAACTTTAGGAGCTGGCCTTTCATTTGGTGTTACTGATATTTCATAATTGATTTTACTTCGTTCGCAGTAACTGATTGAAATTAGGAAAATGTAACACCCTGTATTTCTCTCTATGGAGTGAAGGCTGCAAGCATGAAAGTCCAATGACAAAATCAGTGGGAAATATCATTTTGCCATTTTTTGTTTGTTTAAAGGTATGCACTGTGCCTTGTAAGATCTATTTTTCCTCTCAGAGTCTTCTCAGTGCACTACCGGGCTCCAAGCAGTTTCTCTAGCTTCAGACAACACTGCTCAACAACGGACATTGAGCTGCTAGGAAGAGAAAATGTTAAGGCAGCATGATGGATTCGAACCCTGGTCCTCCGCGTTGCTAGTTCAGCGCACTATTACTGTGCTAATTCCTTCCCATTTTACCAATTGTTTCAGATAATCTTCGAATCCGGAATTATAACTAAACATTTAGTTGCCCTTTAAATAACTTGTTATTGAAAGCCATGTCTTTAGAAATGATATATGAGAGATATTCAGGAGATACGTGGCTGAATATATTCTGGCAGATCTTTTGAACGAACTACGCGTATTGCTAGGGCTGGATACTTTTGCGAAACGTTCTTCGAGGGATACGTTCCATTTGGCAAACGGGCTTCCACTTTGATGTGGAAGTACGTTCCATTTACGAAGCTGAACTGAGGATCGTTATCACCTTGGTCAGGGGAAAAGTAGCGTCCTTAGTGGCCTCTTACGGTAATTGCCTTCACTTCACATGGCTTCAATATTTAACTCGAATTTTCTAGATTTTGAATTAACTGCTTTAGCATATTGTTCAGAAATGATTCCAGATATATCTGGTAATATATCTGGCTGGTACCTCTAGCATTGAAACGGTTACTTTGTGAACAATATTTTAGTGCAGTTGACTCAAAATCAGAAAATTCGAGTTGTCTAGTTCTAGTATTGAACCCACGATATTTTTTTTTTTATGAAGGTTAATCGAGTTAGGGATATGATAAGTGTGGCAATAGAGGGTGGTTGGAACATAATGTACGAGGGGGTCCCTAGCCACTGGGGAATCGGAGGCAATGAAGTTGCTGGCGACCTGGCAAAGTGGAGGTACATATATTCTGTATATTGTTCCAAAGATTTTCTTTACACGTTGCATACTAACTAAATACAGACAAATTTAATTATTACATAAAAATAATCAATAATAAACCATTAAATAGTTCATGGATCCAACTTAATGAATACTAGCACATAGCTGCTGAATGGTTAACACCATCTGATGATACACACAGTTGAACAATACTGTCAATAACTGTTAAACGCTGCCGATAACAGCGAATAACCAATTCCGGTTTCTAGTTTTATTCTCTCACTCTCTCACAATAAATATATATATATATAAAATTGGTATTTGTATTTGACAGGCCGTGTTTCTTGTATTTACTACACCCGTTCTATTTGTATTCTTATTTCCTATCGATGTTGTTACGTCACTAACATCTGTAAATAATCGAGGACAGCCTTCGATTGTTTGTTGTTCACTTAGTGTATGTTGATTTTTCCCTATATAAAATGTAATTTCTCTTTCGGTTTTCTCTTAGATTAAATGAGAAAATTTATCCATTGGCGCATCAAAGATATGTATTTTTGTTAATTGAGCAATGTTGACTGCTAACAGATCAAAAATTGATACGAGATTGTAGAAAAGTCACTTAACTACTTTCACAGTGAGCATTCCGAACTGTTAAATTTTCGACAACAAAATAATCACCGTATATACAAGTTTTGAAATAGCCGCAGTATGAAGAGTAGTTTTTTAAAAAAAAACTCGAATATAATGGATTGCTGTTGTGGTGGTTGGTTGCGCAGAGCTGGAAAGCATCGGAGACATCTTCCGTGGTGGCCTGCTTCATTTTGTATATACGGTGATTATTTTGTTGTCGAAAATTTAACAGTTCGGAATACTCACTCTGAAAGATAACCACAAAATGAAGTAGGCTACCACGGAAAATGTCTCCGATAATGGATTGCCGGCGATTGCCTTGCCGTCAGAAATCATATTTCAATCCGCCCGCCTCCGCCCACAGCTACATAACTCAGCACATCATATGAGGCGTAAAACATCTCCCTGCGACAAGCTATTTCTAATTCTCCACCATAGAAATACATCAAGATTCCTATCTAGGAGATCGGAAGTAAAAATAGGGGAAGTTTTTCACAAGTGTGAAATAAAGGCCAGCTAGACTCAAACTTCCAGTCTACAATTAGTCAGACTTGCAACAACAACACTGAGCCAGTTCAGACTGTCATTTCTACTCACGCTACCACTTTCTATATCTGTTTTGCAAAGTCCTTGCATTACCTCTGTTTATTTGATGTGATCAGTCAATGTGATTTGAAGGGGTCAATGTACCTTTACTCTTCTACTTATTTTTCTGTCCAACCCCAATAGAAAACTCTACTACATAAAAGAATTCAAAACTTGATACATATTTCGTTTAATATTTCGATCTACTAGAGGATGTGGACAGGAAATTTCCGTTCAAAACCCCCTTTATCATTTTACCATTTTCATGAATGAATTTTCTATTTCTTTGCGATTTTTTCGAAAACAACTATAAAGTTTTTCTAAAGCGTTTCAGCATATTGCATTCATTTACATTTACAATTTCCCAACAATTTTCTGAGAAAATTTATTTCAGCCGGCTCCGGTGCGGGGCATTACCAGGGGTTCCTGTGACGTGTCATTTCAGTAAATAACGTTTATAAAATTTCAGTAGAAATGAATCTATTGCTAAAATTCAATTTGAAGAATATCATTAGATAAATTCTGTGGGAGTCGGTTGGCTATCGAGCCTGCGCCACCGCGATCCCTTAAGTCTATTGTGGTTCCCACCAATTAGAATACTCTCTACATTTCTGTCTGTTTGATTAGACTTAGTAGTCTGGAAAGAGACTCCTGGGTAAGGCTTGAAGGCGCCAACTTTTCCTTCCCAAAGAGGAGAAGCCTCAGCCATACAAGCCCCTTACACTGACACAGGACAGTTTCTTCTTCTTGCTGATAAAATTTACAAAGTCTAACCGTTGTCAGGCCTATGTGATGCATGTGCTCATTAAGACTACAGTGGCCAGTGAGAAGGCCTACACTCATCTGTATGGTAACACGGCCTTGTTGGAATAGCTCTGCAGTAAGCCTAGGCGAATAGCCATTTAATGAACTTTTTGCCTGCCTCTGACATGGAGTTTCCATTCTTGTGATCTATTGTACACCGGCATTCATGTGTGATCTATTGATGGTGATCATTCATGTGTGATCTCTTGATGGCCTGCATTCATTAGGCATAATGCGATGCCGTAGTTCTCTCGCAGTTGTTGTTTTTCTTGGGGTGGCTATACCGACCAATAGGGCTTTGGATAGTGCGGGGTTTGTTCCCTACCCACAGACAAGGCAAATTTAGTTGATACACTTGTGAAACCCAACAATCAATCCTTTTCAATGCTTTACTTAATTATTTTAGATAAATTGACGATTTTATAGAATTCATTACAGTAATTAACATTGACTCCCACCTGCTTGTATCAACTAAATTTAGTCCGTGCAAATCTATGTTATCACACTTTTTTAACAAAACATCCTGATAATGGGCGAACGCCCGAAACCGGTCGATGACCAAGATAAGAAGCAGGCTATCACCGAAAATATCCTTGATGCCTAAATTATCGCTTCAGTATAACTTATGGTCTTATTTTTTTATAGAGAATTTTAAATATGAAGAAAATCGCTTAATCGTAAATGCAACTTTATTCCGCCGAAAACAGCTTCAACGATTTTCTTTAAACTTGGAATGCTTACTGCACAAATATTACATACCAAACATTTTTTGCTTTTAAAATTCCTTCAGCGTGAATCTACGAGTTAAGCTTAAGTTTAAATAAGTTTTCACAATGAACAGACGCAATTCTTTCGTCTATAAGAATCCTATAGAAACAAAAACTACTATTGAGTATTGATCAAGTTTGCGAGGGGGGGGGATCAATTTTAATTGACTGTAATGAATTCTATAAAATTGTCAATTTATCTAAATTAATTAAGTAAAGCATTGAAAAGGTTTGATTGTTAGGCTTCTTTTAACAATTTACTAAATCAATAAATGAAACTGAAAACTATCTCGAATTATTTATTAGAACAGTTGCTTCATTTTGAAGTGAAATAAAAATAGTAATAAAATAAATTAATTTATTTAATTTTTATTAGATACTGTTAATTACATAATCAATGACGTAAATCCACAAGCACGCATACAAAAATAAAATTATTCCCAATAAAAATTTAGTTGATAAAGCCGTTGCTAAGCAACGAGAGTGGCGCTGCCATGCGAATATTTATTTCACTACTATCTACAGTTGGCCACACTGAGTGTGCCTCTTATTCTATAACCATTTTCGCAGGTTATACGATAATAACGCCTGTATTGTTTACGCCTGACTAAATACAGATAGTTATTATTATTAAAAAAGTAAAAAAAAAAAAGAATCAGAGAGTATACATCCAGATGTTTTCCTGAACAGCTGATAAATTCAGTTGAAAAATTTTTTTTCTTCAATCTTCTGACTACTTACAGTATAACTTCTCTTTCAACATACTTGTATATAAAACTAATTATATAAATAATCGATTATTTGATTCGATTTTCTAAAGTTTTTTTTATAATGTACTGGGAGAGACAGCAACGAGGTTCATTAAACTTGCTACATCTACTCCACCAAGTTTAACACTTTTCTTTTTCTGGGAAAATTGATTATAGAGGTGTTCTGATTTAGTTGTAAGTTTTTCTCAGAACGGCGTTGCAACAAAGCATTACGGTTCATCATTTATATACTATAAAAGACAATTAAATATTCTGTAAAAATTTCCAAGTTTCTCTAATTGTCCTGTAAGAGGACGTTTTACGATTCTGGCAAAAATTTTCGAATTTGAGTTTTCGCAGGAAATATGCACGAGTTTTTGAGATCTTCCAGAAAACTATAACTATTTTAGAATATGGAATTTTAACCGGAAATATTGTATTAATTCTATATGAACAGTTTAACTCAATAAATAAAATTCGATGCTCAAATGCAATGTTCCGTTTAGAATAACAGAGCCAGGAAATCTGTGAGAATGGTACAAGTTAAAATCTCTCAAACTTAATTACCATTGTTATTGAAACAATTTTGTCAGTTTCCCGTGATCCTCTTGTAATAATGTTTCTGGATGAAAACATTTACACCAACACTGCCATTTTAATGTCAATTTTTATAAACCATTTTTTTCGGACTCTAAGAACCTGAAAATGTATTTCTGGTGAAAACTGTTAGCAACACTTCCGCGTACAGTAGTAAGACAAGGTAAAGCAAAGAAAAATTAAAAAAAATGCATCGATTAACTTTTTAGTTTCTCTAACCCCTAGTAAGAGTAAGTATTGTAATCGTGACAAATTTGCGATACAGAGTTTTCCCCGGAAATACACGTTTTGAGGTCCCTGAATCCAAAAAAATGGTTTTTAGAAAAATGTGGGCGTGTGTATATTGTGTGTATGTGAACAGCACAACTCAAAAATGAAAAATCGCAGAAAATTCAAAGTTGATTTTTTGTTTAGGTATCACCATGGGATCCGTCAGTTATGTGTCGAAATACCTCAACCGGAAGTACTACATTACTTAATGTTTTTTTTTCACTTTTTGGCAATTTCCCCAAAAATGGTTCTAACGATTTTCTTTAAACTTATTGCATCAGCTACATATACAAAGAGCTACACTTTTATATGAATCATTTCTCCAGGAAAATTCATTTATGGGCACTTTTCGGGGAGGTGTGGGATTAGGTTTTCCTCTAAAGTGCTATTTCAGTTTATTACACAATCCTATAAACTTTATAATATTAATTAGAATTAAATCTGTTATTGAAATTCCGAGATTGAAGAAAATCAGATGACCGGAAGTGGTTTTTTACTGAAAAATATTGATCAGTTTCCCGATTTTCTTATAAAAAGCACCGTTGATTTTTATTAAATGTGAGATAGTAACTATATAGTTGGTCAATTACATCTGAGATACTAACTATACAGTTGGTCTATTACATGTGAGATACTAACTATACAGTTGGTCTATTACATGTGAGATACTAACTATACAGTTGGTCTATTACATGTGAGATACTAACTATACAGTTGGTCTATTACATGTGAGATACTAACTATACAGTTGGTCTATTACATGTGAGATACTAACTATACAGTTGGTCAATTACATGTGAGATACTAACTATACAGTTGGTCTATTACATGTGAGATACTAACTATATAGTTGGTCAATTACATGTGAGATACTAACTATATAGTTGGTCTATTACATGTGAGATACTAACTATATAGTTGGTCAATTACATGTGAGATACTAACTATATAGTTGGTCAATTACATGTGAGATACTAACTATACAGTTGGTCTATTACAATTTTGTAAACTGCAGTAAGAGAAAATTGTGTAAGATTTTCGCACCAGACTTTTAGTATTCGCTTTAAATACATCTGTGAACAGACAGACAAATGACAAAATTCATATTCCTTTATTTTTTGGCAGTTTAAAAACAAAGTCAGTTACCGTGGTTATAGTCAACAGATGTTTAATAAGATGGCGAACTTCTTTATTAAAACAGGAACAGAGGACCAACAGGAATGTGGCTCTAGTATGAATGGGGCAATAAGGAACATATCTGTTCATTGAACCCTGCACAAGACCGACAGATAAATGACTAGGAACAGCTGATCTCTACGAAATAATACACTATAATCAGTTGATCTCGTTAAGTCAATAAATATATGTTGTGTTAAAAACATAGGGCGTTAAGTTCATAATCTCCTGGCATTTTATGTTATAATGCAATATTCAAATATTCATCAAACACGGAATTCTCATAATGAACTTTCCTTAGAGTTAAAAAGTCGCTGGAACCATGTAGTATACTGAAGTGACAGGTTAGAGGAAAACTTATCACTACATTAGAAAATCAATTTTCCAATTCAATATGAATTTCAAGACCGAATGTATGCTTAATAAATTATCAAGTTTAAAGAAATTCGTTGCCGCCCATATTATGTAATCTTACTTTTCGAAGACCTCTTGTGTTAATCGAAGATTGGTAAGTTCAAGATTCAAACTCAATACCCGTCACAGACTATTTCAAAGATGATAATAACATAGTGTTGTGATGCAATCTAACTCTAATACGCACCTGATTCGTAGAATATCACCTTTAAAGATGAAACACAGTGTAAATGGTGAAAGGGATTATAGTTTAATACCTAGCCATATGGGCTGATAGAGCTGGATAGAGTTGTAGGGAGCGATGTAATCCTTTCGGTTACCTTTACCTCTAAAAACTTCCAAGAATAAACCCTTTCACCACTAATACTGTGTTTCAGCTATAGAGGAGAACTACCCTAAAAAAGCCTATTGTAATATGAGCGAAATGTCAGTTTCGATCTTAACCCGAATATCCTGTTTTATATTATACAATTGGTTTTTAGGACCAGGTAGTTGAATATGGTCTACACTGAAGATCATGATAGTGTTACCATTTAGTTTAGAAATTTGCGCAAAAGGAAAAGCGTCGGGGGTACGCGTCGGGTTTCAATAAAAATGCCTAAAAGGTTTTCAATTTACCCAAAATATTATATACGTGACCGAAACGTACACTGCACTAAAGTAGTATTTTAGGAAGAAGCTTAACATTTACAAATAAAAGCGATAGGCCTTATGCAAAAATGCAAAAAAAAAATCAATAAAGCAGACAGATTTTGCCCGAATACTTAGTGTCGGATCCGTAGGCGGGACATTGAACGAATATTAAGTTCGAGCTTCCTTTGATTTTTCGTTTTTGAGTTTTTTTTTACATAAGAATCCATACATATACACACACATACACAATAGTCTGTACGCTAAAAACGTATCTTTTTTTTCGTATTCAGAGGACCTCAGAGCTTGTAATACTGACGACAACTCAATTTCCAAATACGATCGCAATTCTTACTTTTACAACAGTAAAAGAATTAAATAAATTAAAACCTAAAACTTGATATAACTTGCTATTTATTAAATAATTTCAACATCAACTCAAAGTAGAAGCAGTATATATGCAAATATTTTAGTCAAATAATCCTAAGGGATCTACCATATTTCATAATATCATCAGGAATATTTGGTTCGTTTCTGTGAGATAGGAATAGATTTTTAAAAAACTCGTGTGAAACATTCACAAGAATTATTCAAGAAAACTCAGTTCTTCTTAGAAACTCTCAGTTCTTTAAAACTGCAATGTTCAGATAAAGTTTTCATGTGCTGGTTTTAAAGGAAAGTGGTAGGGAGTAGTTCTAAGTTATGTATGTAACAAATATAAAAAATTATGTAATTTTTATGCATTCAATTTTATTTATGTACATTTTACTTTTGGAGTGCAGCAAAATTTGGGGAAGAACTTGTTCAGCCGTGGGCAAGAAAAGTTTGCGGAGCACTGCTCTAAAGTACCACATCAGTATAATATATGGTTTTATCACATATTTTATTTCATATTTCAATATCCTGAGTGGACAGTCTCCGACTGAAAACCTTGTAGAGGGATTGTGGATGAAATCTAACTGAAACGTCCCTAAAACCTAACTGAGACGTCCCTAAAACCAATTTTTTTTTTTAAATGTTTGAAATAAAAATGTGATAAAACCATATATTATACTGAAGTGGTACTTTAGGGCAGTGCTCTGCAACCTTTTCTTGCCCTCGGCACAACAAAGTTCTTCCCCATACTTCGCGGCACACTAAAAGTAAATATGTAAGTATATATACAAAATAGAATGCATAAATATTACATAATTTGTTACATACTTAACTTAAGAACTGTACTTATATAACATAATATTAAAAAAAGGGTAGTTAATGCAATACCTGAGCTTATTTCAATGAACATAAATGTTTTATATTCAGCTTGAAATCCATTCATTGGCACACCGGTTGTGGAGCACTGCTTTAGAAGAAAGCATAACAGTACCGCTCCCACAGAACCTCCAAAAAATTAATTTTCCCGGGAAAACGTTACAAATAAAAGTTATAGGTATTTCACACGAAGTTTAAAGAAAATCGTTGAGGCTGTTTTCGAGAAGCCGCATGCCCGGTTGATGAATTTTGCCTGAAACCTTGATATTAGATGCGGTGGTAGATTTAAACGGATTACCAAGTTTGTGCTTCCGCCTTTTTTTGGTTTTGAGATATTATGTTGAAACACACACACACACACACACACACACACACACACAACAGACCATTCGCCAAAAATATTTTTTTCAGGGTTGCAGAAAACATATGTTTCCGGTTAAAACTCAACTCCGAAAATCTGGCGGCACGATCGCAATACTTCCGGTCACAAATAAAATAAATTAAAAAGGCTGTTTGTAACATTCGCACTGGCTAAATTATTGCTTGAACAATTTTGATATGATTCAATTAGCTTTTCTACATATTGGCAAGTTTCAAAAGCGGCCTCTACACGGTCAATAATATTGTCAATATCAGTACTGACAATATAACCATCAATACGCGTGCTAACCAGTTTCAATATTTCATTACCTTACACTATCAATATTATTGTCAATACTTTTGTCAGTAACTGTGCTCATTAGTTAGTACTTTTGTCACTAGGAGAGTGAATTTACGTGTTTGTACTCGTTATTTTGTTGGCTTTTTTTAACTTAAAAAATGAATAATCGTACAAAAGCTTGCGTAGCCATTATTTTGGCGTTTGGCACTACTCATAAAGTCCTTTAACCTATTATAATAGTATCGCTTTTGTTTTGTACAGGTTAGTTTCAACGTTGTATAAAACTATTGAACTGAGTATTGATGGAAATATTGGCGCCGTCCCTACAATAATATTGTCAATATCCCCTCCAATTCTCAGCATTGATACACGAAAATCAGAAAATCTGAATTTCATCAATACTCATGTCAATACCGACCATCAATACAATTTTTTCACCTTACTTGGTCAATATTATTGTCAATACTCTAAAGTATTGTCAATATTATTGACCGTGTAGAGGCCGCTAAAGTGAGAATTTCTATATAGTTTAAAGTGATATCGATTGGGCTTCACAAGCAGTCATCCAATTGACTAGGAATCTGTCAATAAATTTCTGTTATAACATAAGTATTTTTCAAATCAGCTGATCATTATTTGTGATATTTAAAAAAAAAATCAGTGATTTAAATTTGAATGTTATAAATATCTAGTGAGAAATACATATACGGGCGCATATACAGCATTCTGATAAGATAGAATGGTACGAACCTGAATACGAAAAAAGTTTTAGCGAATGGTCTGTATGTATGTATGTGTGTGTGTGAACAGAATATCTCAAACAAGATAACTCTCAGGAAGCTCAAACTTGGTATCACGTTCAGGTGCTTCCATTGCATCGGAGCTCAAGATTTCGAGCAAAACCCATCAACCCGGTGTACGCTTTACTATTTTTTTTCCAGATTTTCGTGAACTTTTTCGAAAAAAACTCCAACGATTTTCTTTAAACTTGGTATACACTATCTACACACACACATAGATACCTCTCACTTTTGTTTGAAAAATTTTCCTGGGAAAATTGATATTTTGGGGTGAGTGGGGGAACAGAGGGTACTCAGGAGGAGTGGTGCACTTACATATAAAGGGACAAATTTTCCGCATATGTGCTAACACAGTACAGGTGGTGGGGGATAAGTATCAACCTGCGGACAGAGAGGCAGGTAGAGAAGAATGACTACACTGTAGAGAGCGCCAATAGTATCCACCAAACACACATGAATTTGAACGTTTCAGATTCCGAGAACCAACCAAAACCAATATTTTTGAATATTGTTACAGATAAAAGTGATAGCATTTCACTTTAATAGTTAGCATTTCAAGTTCAAAAGAAAATCATTGTAACCGTTTTTGAAAAATCAAGAAAAATTGAAAAACCTGTACAGTAAAGCCACAATTCTGGTTGTTTATACAATTTTGCTCAAAATCTTTGGTCTGATGCGATGAAGGGGGGGGGCTAAAGGGGGATCTAAACGGAATTCCAAGTTTGAGCTTCCTGCAATTTTTCGTTTTTGAGATATTCTGTTAACACACACACACACACACACACACACACAAACCAGAACATTTTTATTTTAACCCATACAGTTTAACACAGACCAAAATCACTAAAAACATTTTTATCGTACTCAGGGGACCTTGTATTTCCTGTGAAAACTCAATTTCGAAATCTTACTGGTGTAAGAAAAACTAATACCGAACTGTTTTATTATTAACTCAATATAAATAGAATATAATTTTATAAATATCTTATTTATTATTAATATAAAAACAAAACACTCATATTCTTTATTTTTAGAAAAATCCCCTATTTTTATTTTTTAAAGAAATAATGAAATGTGGGCGTGGCCTACGCACCATGTTAGTTTTGCCAATATAAAAGCTTTTGGATTTGTTATAATTTTAATTAGATGACGTCTTTTTGTTTTTGTTACTGTTATTCAATAAATGTCACGAACAAAAGTCTACAAAAATAAATAAAGTAGATACTTTATTGTTTAGAGAATATTGAAAGTGACAAAAAAAAAATACACCGATCTTAAACAATTATATCATTTATAATGAAAGTTGATTTAGTATTGAATTGAAAGTGTAGAGCGCGTTCTTGACATAGTATTATTATTATTATTATTATTTTACCTAATTAGATTAATTAAAAAGTTTGTCCCAGACGATTGCTTGGCACTGAACAGCCCCAGATTGGTGTCTTTTTCCACTCCCAAATCACTCGACCAAAACTTCGGTAATGTTCGGCAAGGGAGAAATAGAAAAATCTGACATGAAAATGATATTTTACATTGTTATAATTTGTTGAAAATTTCTTCAAACTAATAATTTTTACAAAATGTTTAGTACTCTTCAATATTTTTGGAGGGAAACGTGACCCTCTCTAGAATCAAGTTTCTCGGAAAAACTTACTCTGAAAACAAACAAAATTGAGAGGTCCTGTCTATATATAGTTAGTCATGGGATGGGTTCCAATTGCCAAATACTGCACCCAATTGGAGGCTTATTGTACCTACATCTGTAGATCTAGTACGAGAAACCTCCCCTCTTCATGAGGCTGAAGATTTTCCCAACCAGATCTCTTTGCACTATTATCGCGAAAGTGGAGGTTATGTTTTCCCCCACAAGTCATTTTATTAAATTTAGATTCTCCCATTGATATAGAATTGAAGACAAGAAAACATTTTTAGTAAAAATTATAAGTCACTTAAATCTGTGTAAACTGCACGACGTGGCACTAGTGTGACTGTTTCACACCAGATTTCTTTACGGAAGTAAGAGAAATTTAAAAAAAGCAAGAACGATGGAACATACATGCACACTGCTTAGTCTTAGAGCTACTCTATATTCTACAGACTGACCTATTATATGCGGCAAGAAATCAACGTAAATTTGACCCTTGTCTACTACTGCTATTTAGTGTAGGTACAAGTTCTAAACGCTTACTCAAAAAATGCTAGTAGGTCACAAAACGGTAGTTGTTATAATACAAAAGAGTAAGATTAGAAGTAAAACTAATTGTAAAGTCCAGGCTGGAAGTCGAATCTATTATTGTACTACTAACTAGGCAATCTGAAGTCTGGGATTTTGGTATTCAGACGGTCACTTTCGATTAATTGTATAAGACCCACTGTTTAATCTCCTGACGCCTTTTTGCCTCCCAATGTATACCTTTTGCAACACATATGTTACTTTCGGCCGTTGTCGTAATTACGATAACTTCCGATTGCACATTGTCCGGTTTCCCCTCCAATCAGTTAGTACTGTTGTAGTTCTGTTCGAAAACTGTTGTACCATACGCTCGTACACGCACGGAAGTGCTCTCTATTTTCCACCATGCTACCCCGCATGTTAAGTGCATTTCGTTTTCTCTATGTTAGTTTACTGCAAAGTATACGGGCGTCTCGTTTCTCGCCTCTTTCGTTACACCGCATTTTCACGGGTACGCAGTTTTCCATTCTTCTCGTTACACCGCATGTTCCCCGCTTGAGTATAGTACATCATACAAAGGAGGCTACTTATGCCTACTTGGCCTTCAATCTGCTCGCCTTTTAGACTGGAGGACACCATCTACGTTCACAAAGGTATCTGGGGCCAGGGGGAGTGGGGGAGTCGACTCTCTTTTCCTTTTGGGATCCCTTTCCTTGGAGCGTTGTTAAGCCAGTGTCCACATCTTACAAGGTAAGCGTTCTATTATTCATACTTATTTGAATTAGTATTCTCTGTTTCCCCGCATTAAGAACTACACCCTATCAAATACAGTCCACTTACCGCTTTGTTTGACAAGATCATGCGAATTTTGGTCCTACGGGCCGAATTGAAAAATAATAAAAATAACAAATTTTAATCTAACAAGTGTCCAATTCATGAAAATAGTAACTTTCTCTTTTCAAAATCGGTGAATTTATTTCTAAATTAAAATCCATAATTATTTCTAATATACTTTAACGAGTCAGATTCATAAAAATAATAATTTTTCCTTTTTAAATCAATTAATTCATCTCAAAAAATTAAAAAATCGCAATATCTTGCAACAAAATTGTGCATGTTCAGAGCATGTCTGTATAATCACAACATTGGAAGTTAAAATTGTACGTATCTATAGTTGTTCAAGTTGGCCTCAAGTATAAAGTTCAATTTGAAAAAAAAACAGCCTTTAAAAGTTCTTGTTGCTAGGCGGTACACTCTTCCCGCCGTATCTCGCAGTGTTACGTATAACCCCGCTAGAGCGCTGTTACTCGCTTCCCACAGCTGTTTGTAACCTCATGTAACCTGCCTTGTTTACATTCCTATTGTTATTGTTTATGTTTACCTGTCAACGTATGACATTGAAATAAGCCTTTTAATTCTTCAATTCAATTCAATCGCTTATTCATTTTTTTTCTTTTCTCAGTATTAATTATTATTAATTAAATTCGATACAATTAAAGAATTTTACGAATCATAAATTATTTTATGTGCAGTTAAACTGTTTCATTTATGTGCATCTCTACAACTCAGTTGTTTCATTTCGATTAAAACATTTTATATCCCGCTTCCTTCTGATCCTGGGTACACCTCGCTCTGTTGTCCACGAATACGGAACCATGCCTAACATTGACGCCACGGCACAACCGGGTTCTGATCCTGAGTACGCCAAGTTGCTCATGACCAATCGCCGTTTGCTTGCAGACCGCGATGAAGTATTTTCAAATGTCACCACTATTCATGACAGAGTAGCAACTTTACAGTTACCTCAATTAGCTACCCTTCAGGCGTATGTATCCAGAGCAGAAAAACTCAATGAAAAGTTTGAAACCATACAAAGTAAAATGAAAGATATTAATTTCTTACTCGAAACTAGCGATCAGCTCGAAATAAACCAGGTTAGCAATTCATTCACGGACTTAATCGTACATATTGAGTCACGGTATTTACTCTTAAAGAAGCAGGAGCCACCTCCTCCTTTTACCGCAGATGCGCATATTAGTACCTCGCCTCACCCTATTTTCAATCCGCTCCCTCGAATACCCATTCCTCAATGCGCCGGTAATATTGATCAGTGGCCTGAATTCCACAGTACTTATAAGTCGCGGGTTCACGACGTTAAAGAATTATCTCAAGTTCAGAAATTTCAATACTTGAAATCGGCCATAACAGGAGAGGCTGCTGCTGTTATTTCTGGCCTTTCTTTCACTGAAAAAAATTATTTAGTCGCGTACAACGCACTCGTTTCCCGTTACGCTAACCCTCGCAGAATTGCCGCTATGTATTTATCAAAGATAACTAGTTTCAAGAGAAGTTCTTCTCCTTCGTTAAATAATCTCAGGTCATTTTTGAATGTTCACCAAAACTCTGTCAGTGCCCTTAAGGCTTCGAATTTGTCAGATTTATGCGACTTCCTGCTGTTTTCGATTTCGCTTCAAAATTTAGATCCCGTAACAGCTCGTAAATTCGAAGACAGGATTGCCACATCTGGTATTCCTACCTATCAACAACTTATAGATTTTGTAGTTTCTCAGGTACAAATATTATGTAATTCCAACAGCCATCACACACTGTTGCATTCACAGGTTATCCGTGATTCACCTATCTCGCAGTCAGTCAATAAAGATTCACCTCAAGTTAATTCTGTTCCTACCGCAGATTCTAATGTTCCTGAACAAACATGTTTATTCAATTCATCAAACCCCCATATTCCAATGGTGTTACTAGGTACCTTAACCGCCACTATAATGGACCCAATGGGCCAGAGTCGTACTATTCGCGCCGTTATTGACCCGGGATCACAAGTATCGTTAGTCACACAATCTTGCGTACATGCATTAGGTTTATTTGTGAATCGGATACGTACTCAAGTGTCATGTACTTCCTAAATACACGTACTTCCGCTACGGGCATCACTCTCGTGTTTCCGACTTCAAATTGTCATTCCAAGCATTGGTTATGCCTTCTATTGTGCCGTTGCTACCCGCTAAACAAATTTCTTCTAACGTCATGTCTCGTCTCAGGCACTTAGCATTGGCCAATCCTGCATTTGACACTCCTTCTCCAATTGATGTTTTGCTTGGCGCAGATGTGTTTCCGCAACTGCTTTTGCAAAATTCTTACGGCATCGATACTAGTACTCCTTCCGCAATCGCAACCCAATTTGGATGTTTATACTTGGACCTCTTGAAAATGATGAAACTTCCGTAGACCCCATTTCGCTTCATATGTCGTGCGATAGATCCGCTCAATTGCAAAACTTTTGGGCTATCGAAGAAATCCCCACTGCATATATATCTAACCCAGATGATGATAGAGTGGAGGAGCATTTTTCTACGACGCCACTCGCAATTCTGATGGGCGTTATGTCGTTTCACTGCCTTTTAAGACCGAAGCCCCTACACTTACAGTTAACGCTTACTCGCCGATCCATTCACTCAATCGTCTCGAAAATAAACTCAATAAAATTCCGTCACAGTTTAGTGCTTATAATGAATTTATGCGCGAATATCTAAGCCTGCAGCGTATGTCGAACGCTATCACCTACGCGAAATATATAATTCCCCATCACGTGGTATGGAAAACTCAGAAAGACTCGTGTAAAATCAGAGTGGTATTTAACGCATCCGCTAAAGATGTTAACAACATTTCTCTTAACGATTGCTTAATGTCAGGGCCCAAACTTCAACGGGATATTCATGCCATTTTGTTATCATTTCGTTTGCATCCCGTGGCGTTGTGCGCCGATATTGAGAAAATGTATCGCCAAATATTGGTGCGTCCGGAGGATCGCGTACACCAACACATTGTTTGTCGTACTGGCTCCAACGCGACCATTCAAGAAATGGAGCTCAACACTATAACATACGGTGCCTTTCACTATAACTCCTTCTGCCTTTCTGGCTCAGCGTCTTCTCATTCAACTCGCGCATGATGAGGGTGAACGATTTCCTCTTCCCTCTCAGGCGCTCCGGCATTGCACATACGTCGATGATATCATCACCGGTGCCCCTAATATTGATGCCGCACAGACACTTCGCCATCAACTCATTGAATTACTAAATAAAGGTGGATTCATTTGGAAAAAATGGTCATCAAACCACTCAGACCTCTTCAATGAATGGCAGGATGATCCGCATTGTTCTGCGATACGATTTCACGCTGATGATATTTCAATTAAAATTCTGGGAATCCTATGGGATCCATTATCTGACACGTTTCGTTTTTCTGTTTCGCCATTCGAAGGTGAGCTCTCCAAAAGAAATCTACTTTCATACATTGCTCGTATTTTCGATCCTTTAGGTTTTTTAGCTCCCATTACGCCCACGTTAAAAATTCTGCTGCAACAGTTATGGATCGCAAATCTAGATTGGGATGACCCGTTACCTATTCACTTAAATTCAACCGCTAATAAGCTTCTCGAACAACTACCTATTGTATCACGATTTAGCATTCCCCGCTACATATCACATTCAAGTCCCTCAATCGTAGACATTGCTGGGTTCTGCGATGCTTCCGCACAGGCCTATGCCGCTGTTTTGTATATTGTATTTCGTGATAACGCCCTCGTTACGCCTACGTTATGGATTGCTAAATCTCGTATAGCTCCATTAAAGCCGCTCACGATTCCTAGACTCGAGTTGTGCGCTGCTTTACTTTTAACTCGTTTATGTGCTTCGCTCGATTTTTTTCTTTTCGCTCGTACTCCTCCAAGGATACATTTCTTCTCCGACTCGCGTGACGTGCTTCACTGGCTGCACACACCTCCTCACTTGTTAAACACCTTTGTTTCAAACCGAGTAGTTACTATTCGTGAGCTGGCTTCACAAGCCCAGTGGGCTCATGTACCCACCTCCGACAATCCAGCTGATTTAGCCACCAGAGCTATATTGCCGTGTAACTTCATTTACGATGACAAAATGCGATTTTGGCTTCGTGGCCCTGCCTTCTTAAATTCTGCTGTTGATGATTGGCCTGCCCCCTTTGACAGTGCCCAACTTAATCATACTCTTGTGTCACCCGCTGAACCGCAGTGTTTAATTTCTGTAAATTCGTCAAACTCTGATTTAACAGACTACATTCAAAACGTTTCTTCATTGGTTAAACTCAAACGTGTTTTCGCCTGGATAACCCGCTTTATTAATAACGCTCGAGCTGCTAAATTTAAATCTGATTTGTTTCAGGGACCGTTGTCCGCGTCAGAGCTGACTCAGGCTGAGTTAACGTTAGTGCGAATTACTCAGCGTCAGTATTTTCCCCAGCTCACCCGAGACTTGAATTCTAACGCTGCCATTGCCATTGCTTACTCCAAATTGTCGCCTATTTTGGATTCAACCGGTCTCATCAGGGTGGGCGGGAGACTGACCCTTTCTAAGTTGAGTTTTCATTCAAAGCACCCCCTACTGTTGCCAAAGGTGGCGCATCTATCTCGACTTATATGTGTTCACTTTCATGTTATGTATTTACACACGGGCCCTAACACTCTGTTACCCGCTATTCGTTCGCAATTCTGGATACTTTCTCTTCGTAGTCTTCTTCGTCAATGCATACACAGCTGCATTACGTGTCACCGTTTTAGGGCTCAGACTTATCAACCCTTAATGGCGCCGCTTCCGGCACACCGCGTCGAATTTATACGACCGTTCGCTCATGTTGGAGTGGATTTCGCTGGTCCGTTTTCCACTCGCACCTCAACAATTCGCAAATACCACCTAACTAAGGGTTATGCGTAACATCAGCGTAAGCGTTCTATTATTCATACTTATTTGAATTAGTATTCTCTGTTTCCCCGCATTAAGAACTACACCCTATCAAATACAGTCCACTTACCGCTTTGTTTGACAAGATCAGACACCCACCCACACACAAAGCAATTTCTTAAAAACTATTTATTTAGACTCCGGGAACCTCAAAACATGTATTTCCGATGAAAACTCAAAATCTAAAATTTTACACGGTCGCAATCCTTCTCCTTTACTAGTGAGACAAAGTAAAATAAATCTGGTTATGTTCATACCACGGCATAGTGGGATGGTTCTTTTAATTTGGTTTTTTGAGGGGTTATGAGGGAGCTGCTATATTAAGCGTTCCTGTAAAGTACAATTTATGGTTCTATTACATAAATATCGTTGGATTATTTTTAAATATTATTGTTGTATTATTATTTGTTGGATGTGAATTTTAAGGTTTTTAATTAAATAGGAGATTGGCCACATTACATGGCAGCGCCTCAGTCAGGCGGCAGAGAAACGAACTCACAGATTACCCAGACACGCCCTAAATCCATTTTGTGTGTTGTGTGTGTGTGTGTAAATTTGTTTTAAATAAAAGTGATTAGTTTAAAGAAAATCGATTTAGCAGTTTTTGAGAAAATTTCAAAAAAACTCAGAATTTCATCTGGTATGTTACCCGTCGCAGCATGCAGATTTCTTTTATTTCTGACCAGTTTCGGATTTTCGTCCATCATCAGAGTAAATTTATCAAGTTCTTGCACAGAGTTCACTTCAACGCAATGTTTCTGATACACTTGGGTGTTGATTGTATGTGCGGGAGGTTATGTTTTCTTAAAATTTAGAATTCTGCTATGCTCTTAATATATACTAATACTGTTATGTAATAGCACCATAAATGTACTAAAGTGGTACACTGCAGTTCCCTCACAACCTCTCAAAAAACCAATTTAAAAAAATTAGTTGCAAGCCATTTTCAAGAAAATTACAAATGACTGGGGAGAAAAAAACCGTCAATAAAATCGCACTTCCGGTTGATGAATTTTGAACGAAACCTTCAATACAGTTATGATGCTGAATTGAACCAAACGTCAAGTCTGAGCTTTTTGCGATTTTTCTATTATTAAAATATTTTTTCACATATTTATGCAAAGACACACGCACACAATACTCGGTAAATAACATTTTTCTTGCGTGTGTGTGTGTGTGTGTGTATGTGTGTGCGTGTGTGTGTGTGTGTGTGTGTGTGCTCCATGTACTTCAAAATATGTATTTCCCGATATAAATTCATTCAAAGTTTTGACAAATCAAACATAGCATGATTTATTTATTAATAGTAATAAATCATATGTTTTCATAATAGATAAAATATCGATTTAAATAAAATTGGTCAAATTTTATTATATAAATATTTCGTGAAAACAGCTGATTGTATTATAAGCTTGATAGGTTGGTGGTAAAAGCTCGTCGTGAGTACGGCTCAGAGTGTTCCAATATGGAAATATAATTGTTACATCTATATTCACACAGCACGCTTTCCTCTTCTTTTTTTTATGCTACACCGAGCAAAACGAGTGCCAGCGTTTAATTCGCTTTATTGATTTGATTGTATAGTTTTTCACTCCAAGTCTGAGTGTTTTCTGCAAGTCGGTGTATGTTTGTGTGTTTATGAATCGATTTCTATCCATATTAAGTTTAATTCTCGATTGGAATCTCTTTAGAATTTCTTAAAAATTGCACTTTACAACGGATAGCGTTAGGAAATTGATGTTTTTTATTAGATCTTTTCACGAAATCGATGTAGTAGAATAAGCAAATATTCTACTTCCCTATAACTTCCATAGGACTACGCTAACTCTCCTACTTCGTTACTTAGCTCTACCACAGAAAGCGCTGCTGAATACTGTGTATATGTCTTAATACATTCCAGCGCACATGATGACCCGTTTAAACAGCAAGCTCACTCCAATTCCCTTTGGATAAATATGAGACGATGGGTGGGAGTCTAAATCTTCAACGTCTCCAACGTCTCCAACAAGCCTTGTCGCCAACGTAGTCTCCAGCCACTCTCTCAATCTCTTCAACTTTACTTATAACTTTCCTAACCAAGTAATTGTACAAATATAAATTGTGAGTAACAGTACGAATAGTGGAGCGTGCCGTCAATCATCACAGCTGCTACCAGATAGTGGGAAATGATGTGATAAACGGATAGTCATGTCGAGCGCTGCAATCGTTTAGAGTTGCGTATCAGAGTCGCAGAACATAGTATCAGTAGCGTTTTCCTATGGTGGAAACAAGAAACATGTTGAAGAAACAGGTAGCATAATGACTGGGAGTAATAAGGAAAGTCAAGAAACCATGAAAAATTTAAGCTTTGATTAAGAAGAACTCTGGATTAAATGAATCCGCTTTAGTGCAGGTGAGCTATTACTACAAATAGTTTCTTTGAGAACTAGTGAAACACTTCACAAGTGGGGTGGAAGATCCTTCCACATCCCCCTTACAGCCCCATCCTCCCACATCGGACTTCCATTTGTTTGGACCCTTTAAAGAGGGTCCAGGTGGGAAACATTTTCAATCCAATGAAGAAGTTAAAAATCTGTTCCAGAAGTGGCTTCTAGATCAACCCAAAGAAATTTATGCCAAAGGGATACACAAATTAGAAGAACGATGGGACAAGTGTATAAATGTATGCGTGAAAAGTAGCCAAAGGTTTGTTCTGATTAAATAAATCGTTTTTGAGCTACAGCGAATTGTCTCATTACTTATTGAATGAACCTCGTAATATTATAGTTAGAACATAAGTTATACTGAAGTAGTAGTAGACAGGTAAGGGTTCCTCAGAAACTTCCTAAATAATCAATTTTCGCGGGAAAATGTTTGAAATAAAAGTGATAGGTAATTATGTAAAAGTAAAAAGTAAAGTAATGCCTATTTTTAAATATATTTAAGCGGCTTAACGTCCATATACCAAATTAGATGTCATGGACGGGGGCGGAAGCACCTACTTTACGATTAAAATTTTTTAAGCGAATATAAAATATATCAGTTATACGCGGGACTAGAACTGGGGACCTCTCACTTACAAGTCTATGCTCGTAACCACTACACCAGCACCCACACAGGTGAGTATGTAGATAGTATGGAAGGTTTATAGAAAATCGTGAAAAATTGAAAAAACTATTCAGCAAAGTCGCACGTCCGATCGATGGATTTTGCCCGAAACCTTGGTATTAGATGCAGTAGTAGTAACTAAATGGAATACCAAGTTTGAGCCTCTTATTTCTTTCGTACTGACAAACTACACACACAAAAACACACACACACACACACATACAGACCATTTGATAAAAACTTTTTTTTCTTATTCAGAGGACATCAAAACATGTATTTCCGGTAATAACTCAATTTTGAAATTTGACACGTCCGCAACACTTCCTTTTACTTTTAGGAGTAAGAGAAAGTAGTATGTATTGCTTAAGCTCTCGGCCACACAGGGATAAGTGTAGATTGCCTTCGGGGACTGTCAATTTTCACAATTCAAGTGATCCGAATACCTAGTCAAATACTTTGCATATTTACTCTTTATTGAATTCGCCTGGGAGTGTCACAGTCATACCAATATCAATACCAAGTTTTTACCAAGAGAGAGAGAGAAAGACAACCTATCCCATTTCTTTCCCGCGGGTAAGTTGTCTTTTGATCTTCCAACAGCAGTTACAGGTGTTGAACATAATTTCGTACCTTCTTTCTGTTCTCTCCCCACCATGTTATTCCATCTACAAGAGAGATGTCGTAATTGATTCTTTGGTCCTTGGTATCTTGTCAATGAGCTCCTCTATCTTTTAAGAAACCTTGTAGAAATAGCTCAGTAAAACATACCCCCCACTGGAATGCTAGTATATGATGAGCCATTCCATGTTATTCTTTTCCCGTTTCCTGAGTTATGCTTCCTGGCAATAATAATAAAAGCAATTTATTGGGAATAAGGTTGCAAAACATCAAGGTAGCAAAATTATAAGTACTAATTGACATGAATTGAGGGACAGAAAAAAAAATGGAATACACACAAAAGAATAATTAAGTTATTAATTTAAGAAAACTGTGAACGACTGGAAAGTTGATCGATTAACAAAATTACAAATATTAAAAATCTGTAAGAAACATTCAGTGTTGCTTTCAATGTTATATCAATGGCAGAATCTAAATTTAATAAAATGACTTTTTTGAGAAATGCATAACCTTGCCCATCCATAACCTCCACCCCCCTCCATAAAACTCCCTTAAATGAGCTTTCTCGGAAAAAAATTCAAACAGAAATGACAGGTCTTAGTAGTTGTGGTGGTTGGTTCCGCAGAGCTGGAAAGCATCAGAGACATTTTCCCTGATACCTACTTCATTTTGTGGTCATCGACCGGTTTCGGTCGCTCGCCCATCATCAGGATGTTTTTGTTGAACAGTGTAATAACATAGACTTGCACAGAGCAAATTCAGTTTACACACAGTTGATAGACTTTACTTTTTTTGCATTAATTTATGCCATAAATTTAGCCATCAATGCTCATGTGGTACTGATCTGACTGATTAGTTACTAATTCATTCCTAAGCTACTACATTCGTACAAATAAATACAAACATGCCAATAAATACATTTGCACAATTAGCTCTAAAAACCTAACGCGACTCATTCATACTAATAACCAGACCAACATTCATACGGTGGAGTGGAGTACTCGATATTCCTCGCATCCCTATATACTGAATCTAATATATAAATATAATTTATATGTACACTATATACAATAAAGGTATACACAAGATATTAACAAATGGGGTGGTGTACTCGATATTCCAACCAGTCCCGTAATTCTTAAACCTAATCGCATTCATTCACCTCTCGTAAACTTCCATACACACACTCATAGCTACAATCGTGATTATCGTGTTTAGGAGATGTTTCGTTCCCGATCGCAATACTTTCTCTTGCTAGAGCCTAAGAGAAAGTGGGAAATTAGAAATTTCACCGCCCAGAACCTCCAAAAATCAATTTTCCAAGATACTTTTTTTTATTAAAAGTGAGGGGGGGGGTGGCTACTTAGTTCGCGAAGTTTCAAGAAAATCAATGGAGCCAATTTTGAGAACTTTGCGAAAAATGAAAATAAATAAATACCATTCAGTAAATTTCTATTTCCTTCTCAAGGAAGACCGTTCGAAAATTGACCAGGAACGCACCGAGGAAAAGTCCAAATTTTAATGAATTTTCAAAATTTAATAGGAAATTTGGTTAATACAAAATATTATATTAAAACTATAATAATAACAAAATACTTGGCTCGTAATTATTTGATAATGTTCAACCTACAATATGCCAATTACATTTATTAAAATGAGTATTTTGGGTCATGATATGGCAATAAGGTCCACAATTTTGATCAAAAATAGTAAACAATTGTAGCAATTAATTTTATATAAAAAAAAAAGGAAAACAAAAGATATTCTTTTCAACTTTCAGTTGAGGATTAAATTTAAACCAGGAGTGTATTGAACCGTAAAATAACAAAGTGTAAAGGGGAGGACAAAAAAATTCGATAAAATTTCAATCTAATTTGCATAGGTACACGTAGTGCACGCACACCTGTGGACCAAAGTGGGCGGCCTACCGGAGTATATGGCGCCTGGCCGCTAGGTTTTAGAAAGTCCCTGGCTAGGGCGTTCTGTCGCCTTGCTGCTATTTACTGTTCAACCTTCCTATACAGCGGCATCGAACAGCAGCGCACTCTTATATCCAGACTGCCATACTATACACACAACCACATCCTTTTGCCACACAAATTCTACCTGTTCACTTAATGGAAATGCCGCGATGGTAAGTGAACTCTACTTCCAGCCAAATACATTTCCTAAGTTGAGAATGTCCATTCCTTTTCTACAATAACTTGACACACCATTATCAAATATCCATTCACACTATAAGTGTTAAATTAATATCAACCTTTTTCCTTAGTACAGGAGTCACAACTACACAGACAGGAGTCACAACTACACAGACAGGAGTCACAACTACACAGACAGGAGTCACAACTACACAGACAATGAAATAAATAAATCTCGTGTGAATCATTCACACACTTTCTCTTATTACAACTGTCATCGTGCTAAAAGACAAATTTACATCAAACTACGAAACTTTACTAAACATTCAGTTGCCTTCAATAATATCCGGCTGCTGACACTTATACTATATAATGAAATGGCACTTTCTGAAATCAATTTCCTCGGGGCATTCTAAGCTTGGGAAAAATTGTCTATATACTTAGCAAACTGTTCAGATGAATTCGTATAATACCAATTAGTAACTTATCCAATATGGTAGCTAAACTATTAACTAGTTAAGATTTTGGATGACAGAAATTCTGGGCCGCAATCAAATTAATAGATCTGAAAAGATATGTCTGGCTACTTGGTAATTGTTGAATAACTAGTGAAATATAATGTATTGGAGCAATAGCAAATTAATTAAGAAATTTCAATAATTAATTAATTATGATAATTTTATAGCTGACTTTTCTCAAAGGGATCTAATGGGGTTCTACGTTGACCTGACCAGATGATAAACAGACATGTACAAAAACAAAAGTCTTTGTGGAACACAAACACCACTTTCTCTCACTTTAATTAATACAATTTAATCGAGACATTTTTTTTTTTAAATTGCAACGTGACAAACTTGTAAGTTTTATGGTCGGGCTGGCCATAAAATGGTGATGGCAAGTTTACTTGTATGCCTGAAGCTCGTTATGTGGGCTTCAGGCATACTAGTAAAACTAAGAAAGCTTGTGCAAATTTAAATTTTAACTACCTGACAGAACCCCCTCCAATACCCATCTAAAATCAATTTTTTCAGGAAAATGTTTCAAATAAGTGATACGTTTCTAACTATGCAGCAAGCATGCCAAGGTTAAAGAAAATCGTTAGAAAATGAAAAACTGAAAAAACATTAAGTAAAGTCGCACTTCCGGTTCATTGATTTTGCCCGAAATCTCTGTGTCTGATGCGGTGGTAGTGACTAAACGGAATACCAAGTTTGAGCTTCCTGCAACTATTCGATTTTCAAATATTCTGTTAACACACAAACAGACTATTCGATATACACAATTTTTTCTGGCAATATGTATTTCCGTGAAAAGTCGATATCGAAAATGTGACACGACCGCCATATTTGCCCTTGCTAATATTGGTAAGAGAAAGTAAAAGGAGTTTCCTTGTAGTTCACAAGTTTAGAACTTACAGTTTCCCTTATACTGATAAGAAGTATAAGAGCGTAAAAACTTATATGATCTCTACAATATTTTCCACTCTATCTAATACATAAACGAAATACATTGGTCTAAGACAATGGATTTGTTAACATTTATCTGAACACGTGTGATGGGCGTAAGGAAATAAAAAAAGAGACATGCCGTACATTACAAGTTGGGCTCTTTGCCAAACATTACAGCAAAATGTATTGCCAGGACATGTCCAGACTTGTTACAGTATAATTCCTAAAACAGCCGCTAGTGAAACAGACAGTTTATCGTAATAATGGAGCTCAGAACACAAGTTTTAAATCAATTTTTTCAAATTAACTAATTTCTATTTTTTCAACTGTGTGAAAGTTTCATTCCATTAAAATTAAGCTTGTTTTAATCACTCCACCAATCAATATTCAGAATTGGAATTACATTTTAATTTCTTAATGAACATGGTCGAGATGTATACAAAGTGGTAATCGCGTCTTTTTTTTAAAGAACACAACATAGAACAACTCGGGGGATGTTCCATCTCCTGTGTCAGTAGTTTTATCCAATAGTATTAACCCCCACGGTAAACAAGTTCTTGGGATTTGTTTTTTAATTATAACATTGCCATTATCAACTGTTTCATCAAGCATTGATTCATTCATTTATTTATTCAAGTCTTCTTTGTAAATAAGTTGTTTTTAAATTCCTTATTTCCACTTAGTAATTATAATTAATAATTCAATCAACTTTATTTTAATTACAAGTAACACTCACACGACTTTCTCTTACTGCCAAATGGCAAACTTCCTTCGCACTTACAATTCCTATTAGTGTTAAAAACCGTCTGCATTTTTATGGAGAAAATCTGAAAAACCTATGCAGTCAAGTTGCACATCCGCTCAACCGATTTTCTTCAAATTGGGAATTTTGGCAACTTAGATAATCGTAATTGTACAGCACATTGTTGAACTGAAATAGCACTTTAGAGGAAACCTATGGTTTTAACCGCACCCCTCCCCCTGTGCCCCTAAATGAATTTTCCCGGAAAAATTTTACAAATAAAAGTTGTAGCTCTGTGTGCGTGTAGTTGATATTTCAAGTTTAAAGAAAATCGTTGGAAACATTTCTATGAAACTCGCAAAAAATGGAAAAACCATTGAGTAGAGTTGACGGATTTTGCCCGAAATCTCTGTGTCTGATGCGGTGGTAGTACCTAAACGGAATAACATGTTTGAGCTTCCTGCAACTTTTCGTTTTTGAGATATTCTTTTCACACACAGACACACACACAAACAGGCCATTTTCTAAAAACCACGTTTTTGGACTCAGGAGACCTCGAAACGTGAACTTCCGGTAAAAACTTTTTTCGAAAATCTGGCACTAACATCCAGATCACAGCAATTAGAGAAAGTAAAAATTATATACAATAAAACAAAAGACAGCACGTACAATTATAAAGATTTTTTTTCTTAAGCCATGACTTCGGCTAATCAGCCATTCTACGTCGCGCATCCCAGTACAAATAGGCTACGTAGGCGACTGAGATGTTGTTCGTTTATATCCAGGAGGTAGTGAGAACAACTCCCCCCCCCCCCCCAATTATCAAGTTTTTCATTCAAATAACTGGTAATAATAAAAAATACCCTGTTAAATTTAATACAAATATACAGACCTTTCACTAAAATCATTTTTTTTACCACTCAGGTTACCTCAAAACATTATTTCCGGTAAAAACTCGATATCGCAAATAATTATTATCACCAGTGAGAGAAAGTAAAATGTGTGTGTCTATGCGTGTGTGCGTGCGTACATGTGCGCGTGTGCAAAAAAAAACGGAATATACATCTCAAACTTGACATTTTTAGTTTATATAGAATTGCATTTAACCGATGCTTTGGCAATATCTGTTAACCTACAGTGTACTTTTCAGAAAACAATTCCTGAGTGTTAGATTCCTGAGATTTTTGAAGAAGTCTGTGACGTTCAAGTTTAAGAACGGTTGATAACCAACACGTATCTCCACCATCACTATGCTGCTGTGGGAAGTAAAATTTTATGTAATAAATTATAATTACGTAAGTTGCTGGAAGGAGTAAAGTAAGACAATTTCTAAAACTTAACTTACGATTCTCTGAATATTATCTGTTTACGTACTCAGACAACCTCTGACGTCTATAATCCATGAAAAGTCAAAATGCAGGATCTCAAAGAAAAGGACAAAATCGCACAACTCTTCTACTATATTTATTAGAACCTAAATAATCAGGTGATAAAAATATGAATTCTTCCTCCAAACCAGCTGACATAATTAATTGAACACAACATATATATTTTCGACAAATTAATATCTATGCAAATTGTCGCGCATGTTGTATGTGTGGGGGGAGGGAGTTTGCGTAAAGGTAACATTATAGTGCAGAAATATTATGTTTAAAAATCTGATCTCAATTCTATTGCTAGTTATTATCTCGACTTACTTTTGTATTCTACGTGAGTAAAAAAAAGTTAGCTTTCTACCTTTTACCGCCTACTCTAACTGGTCTACCGACGGCTAACTGGTCGTGGATTTAGCTGCTTTTTTTTATATATATAGCTAGAAAGTTCTTTTCCTCAAGTTTTAAGCGGTAATACTTTTCTACGTCGCACGTGTTCGAATAATTTTTGAAACTCGTCAAAATGTTTGATATCATAGAATAATGATAATGTCTGGTTAGGTTTTAAATAAAAATAATAGGTTATTATTATATATGGTTATATATATAACCAGAATCCAATCTCGGCCAAGCAAATTCATGAAAAACGATCCGACTATTTCAAACCTTAGCGTTATTCCCTTCTTAGTGTTGTATGCTTATATCAATCATTATGCAAAACAAGAAACGAATATACTATAACTGCACCACGCATTATGCAAAACAAGAAACGAATATACTATAACTGCACCACGCATTATGCAAAACAAGAAACGAATATACTATAACTGCACCACGCATTCACTGCGGACAAATATTACGTCATTTTTGTTTTTATTATGTTAAAGCTAAAACTAAGAAAGTAAGAAAGACAGCTGTAGTAATATGTAAATAATATTAGAAACTATTAAGGACATGGAGAGCTTTCCACATAGTATGTAAGCACACATATGAACAATTAAATTGAGAGTTAACATTAGGCTGCGAAATCATGACTAGGACTCATTATATTGTTCAGAAGTGCATGTCCCCATTACTGGCACCAACATTCAACCACCAATCTGTATTATCAACATACAGCCATGAGTCAGAACGCCGTTAGATTTAATTGTCTGATAATGAAAAATCATTATCTCTTTTCCAAACATTTCCTCACTGTTTCTAATTTGGAAAACTCCACAACCAATAATGAGGACCCTATTAATGGATAGTTTTGGAAATATCCTACTATTTCCTTCTTACTGCAGCCTTTATAATTGTATATAATATCAGCTGATTCAAATAACCAGCAGATTGTTTTTAAACTTGTACACACTTTTTCCTTTCTCTTACATGGCCGTACATGGACAAATAGGATAACTTGTCTGATTTCTCTTACTTATCTTAAAAGCAAGTGTTGCAACCATGTCAGTTTTTAGAAACTAGTTTTCACCGGAAATACATGATGTGAAATCCCCGAAGGGAAAAAAAGAATTGTTAGCATATGGTCTATTAGTGTGTATGTGTTTATATAAATACAGTACCGCATTTTAAAGACAAAAATCGCAATCTATTTAAACTCGATATTCCGTTTCGATGCAACCTTTAAAACCGAACGATTTTATCTCCATAAATTTCTCAAATTGGAAATATCATAATATTGAATGGATTTTTCAATTTCGGCACAATGTCTCGAAATCAGTTCGAACTATTTCGGCACAATGTCTCGAAATAGTTCGAACTATTTCCCTCAAACAATGAATGCATATTATATATGTGTAGGGCTTATTTGAAAACTATTTCTAGGAAAATTGAAAGTACCAACATGATACTGACGAAAATTAAATTTGTTTCTAAAATTCAGAATTTGAAGAATATCGATTGAAAGAATGGAAATTTTCTGATAGTTTTAACTTTCCGCGATTTTCGCATTAACGAGTGTTATTTTTTAACTTTATTTTTTTTTAATTAAATATAAAGGCCTATTATTTTTTTAGAAATATTTTTCCGTGAAAATTGATTTTAGGGTGTTTGTTGGGGGGGATTAGATTTTCATCTGAAGTGCCATTTCACACGGGTACATCATGGGACGGACATCACGTCAGCTGTGAACCAAGAGTTAGATTGTTCAGCAACACATTGTAGTAACGCAGGTTTTAATCTAACCAATTTACAACCAGCGCTAAGCGATATGTATCTGTGCTTTATTCTCCAGTGAATTTATGTATTCAAATAAATTTACATATGAACATTGGATACGAAATTTCCAAAGGTCTAAAATTGTTCTCCGTGATAACAAATATGTATTTATAAGTTGTAAATTAATTAAATTCCTATTAAGGTCTAAAGTTCCGAGAACATAACACAAAGCAATTTCTCCAAAAACTATACCGCTCCAGATTATTATAGAATAATTTCCGCAAAAGACTGAATTTACAAAAATTCCTTATACAACTAAAATTGTTCGGTTAAATTTTATGTAATAGTTGTGAATAAAAAAATCTAGTGTATGCTGACATTTTTTAATATTGATTACAAGTATCAAATAAAGACAGTGCTAAAAATAAGCAATTTCCTAAGTACTTGTGTAGATTTTATAAGAATTAAAACCTCCACTTCCTGATGACAATCAAGGAAAGATGGAAACCATTTCGCCAAAGGAAAATATTAAAAAAATATTTGCGAGAAAATGATGATGATAATAACTTTTGTAACGGGCAAAACATGATGGTTGGACAACTAATTTATTAGTTATGGCAGTTTATGAATGAAATAAATTTAATATTTATAATAATCTTTAGTTATGAATAGACAACTTTTTTTTCTTCTATAATCCATCAAAAGTTAACACAAATTACGATAATTTTGTCTTCCCTCTCATCACTCCGGGAAGAAAAAATAATAATCATCTTTTTAAATTTAATTTGACATAAATATATAAATAAAAATTAAGATGGCAGTGAAATGAACGAAAGAAAAATGAACGACTCTCTTCTAAGTCATATATACGACTTGGAATCATTTCTCAATAAAAGTAAAAATGAATAGAAAGGATTAAGTGAAGAAGAGACCGCTTTTGTGTGTGTGTGTGTGTGTGTGTGTGTGTGTGTGTGTGTGTGTGTGTGTGTGTGTGTATACGTGGTTGTACGCTGAGTCTTAAGGCGAACTGAGTCTGGTGGTGGGGTTAGAAATGTACCATAGTTGGTGGGGATGAATATTTCTCTGTGCTCCAGTAAAAGGTTTTTTTATAACATATATATAAATATATATATATAGAATATGCAAGATATGTGTGTGTGTGTGTGTGTGTGTGTGTGCGTATGTTTTAGATCCTTTTCGTTACCCTCATGTTTTTTATTTCAAATTATTTTTATCCCTCCCCCCCCATAAGAAATTTGTTTCGTAAAAACTTGGAAGCTGTAGTTCTGAGAAAAATTGTTACATTATTTTAATGTCTCAGTAGTGTTCATCTATACTTTCTCTAACTGCTCGTTTTTGGTGATTTTCGTCGCACGCCACTCGAAGCATGCATTTCCGGTGAATATTCAATTTTTAAAATTTGCCAAGAATGCAGAACTTTCTCTGATCAAATTGTAAGGAAGTAAAAGCAACAACACGAGGATGAAAGCAACACAAGATGGTATTATGAATGTCTCACATCTAGGTACTCAACACTAAACTGACAACCACTAGCACAAACTATTTTGAAAACTATAAATCACGATGTATCCATTTTTTTTTGTTATCGATAAGATACTCGATAAGAAGAGATCTGCGAGAGTGATACAGTAACAATAACATTATAATCAATTCGTATTTAGCAGTGAGTGGTTTTGCTAAAGCCTCGGATACGCTTCGAATTTATATATATATACTGTTTAGAAGGAGCTTAATTGAACAAAACTTTTAGTCAAGGAGTAGAATGAGGAACTTAAAGTTGTGTGAAAGTTTATATAGGATAAAGTTGTTTATATATAGCATATATATAAAGTAGGCAGAGTTTGGACATAACACCTCAATGGTTTGTTCTAGTGTAGAGAGAGAGAGAGAGATCGAGGGGGCAAGTCACTCCCCTTGGCCGGAGGTTCAGCCATGTCGGCTACAGATGTGTCGGCTACCACAGTCCCGTAGAAGGACATAGCTGGTGTGTAGATTGTATTTGTTTCCAGTAATTAACTACAAAACAACTTCCACGGCCGGTCAATTTTATCAAATTTTTGTCGATTATTTTGCAATAAAGTGATTAGTAAACAAATAACCATTTAAAATTTGTTATTATTTACTAGGGAAGGGAATAGCTAAGAGGTTAGCGTTCTGGACTCCCACGCGGAGGACCCGGGTTCGAGTCCAGCTGTGCTAACCTTAGATTTTTTCTTCCTAGGAGCCTCTACAGCTCACTGTCCGGTGGTGGACAGGGTTGTCTGTAACGAGAGAACACTGTCCGGAGGGCGGCAGTGCAATGAGAAGGCTCCGTGCGCCAATGACTATAGATGTTGACGCGCCTTAAATAAAAAAAATTATTATTTACTATCTGTTACTGCTGTTAAGAGAAAATATTGCAATCGTGTTTGAGGTCCTCTAAGAACCGGAGAAATGGTTCTTAGAAATTTGCGCCTCTCTCTCTCACACTGTGCTAATGTGTGTGTGTGTGTGTGGGGGGGGGCAGTATAACTCAAAAACGAAAAATCACAGAGAGCTACCGGGGAGCGCATGATTTTGGCCAAAATTGGTTCCACTCTACTGAATAGATTTTTCAGCCTTTTATCGATTTTCTCGAATATCGCTCCAACGGTTTTCTTGAAACTCTATATCGACAAAGTATAGAAACAGCTACAACTTTTATTTGAAACAGTTTTTCGGACAGCTTCATTTAAGGAGGTTTCTGGAGCAGAGGTGACGAAAGTTTTTCCTCTATTAAAGTGCCATTTCAATAAATTATACGATTCTGTCGCCTATGTAATATTAGTAATAAATTAATGTGTTGTGATAAAACAATCATTTGAGTTGTTTTTCAAGAAAATTACGAATCCTTAGAAAATTATTCTGATATTCTGAGTAAAGTCGTCAATTTCCGTTAAACCGCTTTTTTTTTCAAACATTGAATTTTGGCAATAAATTGTAATGTACCTTAAGATTATAGAGATGTAGATTATGTACATGTAAATTACACTGAAGTGGTGCATTACAGGACAACTTTACCTACCTGCTCACCTCCCGCACCTTCTAAGTATCATGTTTCTGAAAAAATGTTGCAATTTAAACTAATAGGCCTATAACTGCGTACTTATTAGGCAATGTTAAAGAAAAACTCCCAAGTATAAAAATGCATTTCCGGTTGATGGATTTTGATTGAAATTTTGGACAGGTTTTATGATATCTACTTTATCTTTTTTCGAGTATACAATTTAGTGATGTTTTCGTCAGCATCAGTTTCGTAAGCGCGAGTCTGAGCCTGTCGGTTCCTGCGCAGAATTGTTTTGTTAAGTTACTACATTAATGGGTAAGTGTTGGGTATATATTGATTAAAGATAACAAATGTTAACAGATTTTCGTTTTACTGATAGAAAGAGATAAGTATCTCGCTAACAAAATTATCACTTGTGTCGTTCTGGCAGTGCGGCCATAATGGGACTCCTTCCAGCAAGAATTTTTCCAGCAAAATTACGTATAATTAACACCATTACATAATAAGTTATTTTGAATTTAGAACTACACCATCATCTTAACCGATCAACCACACACTCCATGTGCCGAAGGACTGTTATTATTCGTTTCCAGTTCCAACTACTTCAGCGTTACTCTAGCAGTAGGTTCGTCTTTAAAAGCTGATTATAATTATAAAAAAAAATATGTAATTCAAATTTTACTCATCTGTCCTAACCTAACATAAATATAGAAGTTCTGGGGGGGGGGGGGGGCACTTTACGCAAGATGAGTAAAAATCAAAACAAACAAATAAACTAACTATTCCTCAATTTGTTCCTTAAATATTGTTGAAATTGAGTGCACACTGACCATACATTAAACCCGCTTTAATTATAAGTACATTATTTTCGTGAAAGCACAATATCGATGAGCACTTTAAAGTCAGAGAGATCGATTTACACGCCCGTTTAAACTTAAGGATCGAATTCCTTCGATCTTCGATATCTTATTAATTTTGTTGACAAAACATTTCAGCCTCTTAGTTTTTTCCCAGCCTATAAACCTCATTGTTTTTTATTTTTCTGATTGGAGAAATATAAAATGTAACACTGACAGTTGCTTCGAAACCTTCAACTACTTAATTTTCCAACAAATCTGACAACTATTATTTAAATTTAGATGGCATACTGAAATGAATGAATATCGAGTTTAACAGAATAACATCCGTTCTTTTCTTTTTTTCTGGAAAATGGAAAAAAAAAGTTGGTGACAAACGGACGCAAAAAACAAAATCTTTTTAATTTAATCATGTTCTGAAACGATTTTCACTTACAGCAAGGTCCAAAAATCTAATTGATAAACGTTATACAAGCTTGAAACTTTTTAACTTTAATTATCGTCAATGCTATTTAGGTGGCATTGCCGTTTATTGCCGCTTAATAATTTAAGCCAAACGTCAAAGCTCATTCTCACAATACAGGAAACTAAAGCCAAAAGTACAGTTATATCGAAAAATAAAAAAACATGTGAATTTCTCTTACGACTTTCTCTAACTGCAATTGTAATTAATCAAATATACTTGATTCCTTTTAACGGTCATTTGACAGTCTTACTTAGTCTATTTAAGTAGAGGAGAACCTTGTTAATATGAGTTAGTGTTTAGAATACAAGGGATGGGCAAGTGAATGTAAGGCAGGCAAACTTATGTAAACAGTTACAAAGTGTAACTTCTTGTCCACAGAAAAAAAAAGAAATCTGGTGTGAAACACTCACAACTTTCTCTTATGCTAATTAATCATGAAATTTTCTTTTACTGACAGACCTCCAATACCCATCGAAAATCAAGTGTTGCAAATAAAAGAGTTGGAGTTATTAATAATAAGTATATTAATGTCAATGTTTCAAATAAAAGTCGTTGTTTTCGAGAAAATCTCGAAAAAAATTCAGTAAAGCCTCACTTCCGGACTTGATGGATTTTGCCCGAAATCTTCGTGTCTGATGCGGTGATAGTACCTAAACGGAATGCCAAGTTTCACTGCGTCTTTTCGTGTAATCTGACCAATTAAGGAAGAATCAGCTCTTTTATAAGATATTTAATTAAAACAGCTGCTTAATTTTATATAATACGTATTATAAAAAAATCGCCTGATTTGTCAATGAATTTGCCAAATAAATAGATAATATTTTGATATTAAAATATAAATAAATATATTAAATAGACAAACCTTAATATTTGTAGAATTTAGTTAAAAAACTAAACAAATACTAAATAAATTTGTCGAAACAAACTGTTATTCGTCAATTCAGAATGTTTACTAAACTGCGGAATGTATGAATTTTTTTCTTTTAAGTTATTAGAGGATTTCGAAATATTAAAGCGGACGCAAAACCTACAACACGCGATTGTACTGGACACCGTATCAGTACTGGAACAAGTTCCCGCGTTCTTTACTACGTCCGATCGACCTGCCACCTTCAGTTTTACACACAAACTACAAACAACTGCACAGACACTATATCACTGAGTGCGCATGTCTTTGTTTTATTTTTTGCTTATTCGTTTTTCGTGTGTGCATGTGTGCACGAGTTTGGAGGTAATAGGTAATACGACACCTGTTAGCTTTATTGTTATTGTAATAACAGATGATATATCAGTTTTTATTGTTGCTGCTATTATTATTATGTTTTTATTGGGGAAAACACCTGTATCTGTTGGGTGAAGAAACTTCTCCACGGGCCTAGAGTATTTCTGCAACATTGTTTTGTTTTACAGACTGCATATTTCCTAGTGTTTTCTCAGGAAAAAAATCATATAAATTTGTTAAACTAGGTTTTTCCATATGTATTTTCTCGAGGGTTTACTTTACTGATAGAAAATTCACTTTTCAATCATGTGAACTAATCTGTCTGGAAATGTCCAATTATGTATAAAAAAGAGGACCTTCAAAGAGTGGAAGAAGAAATTCGGATGATTGGGCTTGAAAGTGTATGACCATATGTTCTTTACAGTACGCTTGAACAGTAGAAATAATTAGGCCAGATGAAAGAGGATTTAGCTCATATATATAATTCAGAATGAGGCTTCAAGCGACAACGTCGTGTACTGTAAATACTAACTCTCCTTACTGCGGACTTTCTGCGGGGGGCAGGGGGCTGGCATGATTTAAATACTTAGTAAAGTGGATTTGCAAATTTAGTTGAACATTCCTGCAGAGTGTCACACCAATATGTACGATTCCACTATGTATCTAATTTTAAAGACCATTAAATTGATGAAGGAATTCCTAGTTTGAAGGAAGTTGGTTAATTATATGAGGTATTTTTAATAAAATAAGTTTCTTAGTTTGGGGTGGGGTGGGGGGATTTCTTAGAAAACGGCACCAATGATTTCCTTTAAACTTTGCTCACTGCGCAGAAGAACCTGTCCCTATGTTGATAAACTTCCGGTAAACTGAATTTCTTCGAATTCTAGGAGTGCTTTTAATGTGTATTGATTTTATGTAAGTGTAGAGCTATAAAGTGTAAAGTTATACTGAAGTGGTACTTTAGAGAAAAGCATAACGCTACTGTTCCCCCCCTCCAGAACCCCCAAAAAATCAAATTTCCTGGGAAAATGTTTCAAGTAAAAATGATAGGGATTTGTGTGTGCAGCAGACAGAACAGCAAGTTTAAAGAAAATATATGTAGCCGTTTTATATTACGAAAATTATTAAGAATTATTTAAATTACAAAAACTGAAAAAAAATCATTTAGTAAAGTCGCACTTATGGTAGATAGATTTTGATGCGGTGGCAGTCCCTAAACGGAATACCAACTTTCAGCTTCCTGCAACCTTTAGTTTTTGAGATATTCTGTCATAACAAACACACCCAGACTATTTGAAAAACATTTCTTTCGTATTCAGCATGCCCCAAAACATGTGTTTCGGTGAATACTTAATTTCGGAAATTATTTAAATCGCAATACTTTCTCTTACTAGGGTGTAAGAGAAAGTAAAAATCTCTAACAACAGTATTTAAATTATGCATTATTTGCATTTTGCTAGTTTGTATTTTCCATCCATCTGGTTAAAAGAAATCTTGAAAGAGCCCCTCCTCCCCCCCCACACACAATTTTCTTGCCTAAAATCAATGAAGCAACCGTGGCTTATCAACACCTGACATCTTTTTCACTTTTTTTCCTGTACACCCGCACACCATTCCTTCCATTTCTTCTCTTCACGCCTTACACTATCGGCTGCACCACCAAACTGCAACTACACTAAATACATCACCATATTTATTGGCGCGTACATAGCACACAGCTTTGTCATCGGTGAACAAGATATTTCAGGAAAAGTATTTATAGCGATTAGTTATCTAGTATCTAATTAACTGCAAGAATGCTTTTTAATAGAACAAGTCAAACTGTGTGTAAAGAGGATTATAATGAGGTATATATAATATATATAAAAAAAAGACCATTTTTCCAACTTAAGAAGTTGCATGGATTTTAAAACCCATCTACATATGTATGTCTGATGTTTATATACACGATATTTTGACTGTAGATATTATGTCCCCTTTAATAAGACAGTACAATTATGAGCTTTTTTTAGAAGACCTGTCTATGGCTTGTGACTTTGTCTCACGATATATTAGTAATTTTATGTCACTATTGAAAAAATAAAAACAGTATGCAGATGCTGAAGTTACTCGTGCTCAATTTGAAGAGGATAATGTCCTTGATCAGCCTACTGCCCGGCATTGGTTTCAAAAATGTAATATTATTGATACGACCTTAGTAAGAAAAATACTTACAGGGCGACCATCATATGTCATTGATGAGGCTTTATGGGAAGCTGTCCAGTGTAATCCAACCCTAGTACTCTTGCAGTAATTGCACAACTGCAAGTGTCTTTCGCCATCTCCATACTATGGGAAGGTAAAAAGAAGATGTAGGATAGTGCGTACAAACTGCAACAGACCGCCAGGAGAATGCATATTCGTCAATTTGTTTTTAAAAATCCATCTGAGATGCGCTTCTCCAAAAGAATGAAAGTGACATGTGATGAAACGTGGATTTACTGGCGAAGCTCTGAGACAGGTGTCAATAGTTGGATCCGCGGTCAATTAACTTTTCCGGTTGTTGAAAGAGGACAATTTGAGAAAAAGTAGATTTTGTGCGTTTTTCGGGAACTATGAGGAGGTAATTCATCATGAATTCGTTCCCGATGGACTTACCTTGAATACCCACCTTTATTGCCAACAAGTGGATAGAATGCCCAGGGTTATCAGCTTTGATCAAACAAGTTTTCTTCTAGCAAGGTAACGTTCGGCACACATTTCCTGTCAGATTAAAGAAAAAAAATGAAGAATTTGATGGTATACAGGACCCTATAATGCAGACTTAGCTCCATCCAACTGCTGGCACAATTTCTTTGCGGGAGAAAATTTAATAACTTCTCCGAAGTAAACATTGGGATGCAGCAGTTTTCTGATTCCAAATCCAGGAATGATGTCAACGAAGGCTCCAACACAACTGGCAGGAAGATGGCTTCAACAGCCAATCAGTACAGCTACAATGGGGCTGTATTTTGAACATTAATAACAAAAAACCATAAAAGGTAAAAATAAAAGTAAAAATTTATTTTTTTTTGAAAACTGTCATATTTTTCAAATACATCTCAATAAATGTAATTGGCGGACGATCGTCTATCTGGTACAAAAACAGAGCTATTTTATCGGCAATTAGCTTTTTCACTTCTTTACTTACTTGTCAATAAAACAGCCGAAACACCACTAGTGCCACAAAAAATTTAAAATAAATTTGCTTTTCTAGAATTTTGTCATATAAAATTTTATCCTAAATAAAAGAGAAAATAAGTTGTGATTGGCTGACGGTGCGCTGTGCAGTCAGTACAAAGATAAAGGTTAAATTCAATAAATAAGAATTGAACGTAACAAAAATCTGGAGTGAAACATTCACAACCACTTTCTATCACTGCAATTATTGCAACTATTATTAACAATAATCTTGAAAATTGGAATATTTAGTAAACTATTGTTAGTAAGCCCAAACTCAGAGTCATCTGGAACCCGCCTCCCCTTGAAATCAGAGTCATCTGGACCCCCCTCCCCCTTGAAATCAGAGTCATCTGGAACCACCCTCCTCCTTGAAATCAGTTTTTCCAGAAAAATGCTTCCTATGAAAACAGTGATAGATTTATGTAGTGATATCTTTGTAGAGGGCACTCCAAGTTTAAAGAAAATCATTGTGTCCGTTTTTTTTTTTTTGCAGAAATCGCGAAAATGTTGAAATCAGAAAAATATATCAATTTACTGATAATAATAAAATTCATCACCTTACTGTTCAACTATTCATATTCAACCAATGAAAACCAAACCTTTAAAGAGATGACAAACCATTGTCGAGAGTTGAACAGTCTCTCAACACTAGAACGAAGAGCCCTCTTTTACAAAGCATTAAAAAATAAAATTAAAAAACAAAAATGTGACAAAAACAATACAAGCCAAGTCTTTCTGTGGCATGACCTGCACAAACATGCAAACAAAAGTGGCACACTAAAGGTAGACGGCAGACCGGCCATTCTCCTCCCCCCTCCCTATATTTTTAATACAAAAAAAGACACGAAATATTATGACACAGTTTATTACAAGAGCTTTCATTGGTACTTTCATCTTGTATTGTAGCAATATTTCAATTATGTACTATTAACAATTATCTTTAATTAACCACAAACACCTATCGATTAAAAATATCATAGAATTTCGAGGAAATAAAAAGTTGATTTAGCAATTTTTACTTTCCCTTCTCTGTTTTAGGAGGAAGTATTCGAAATTGAGTTTTCACTGGAAATACGTTTTGTTTACGAAAAAGATGTTTTTAGCGAATGGTCTATATAATATAATATGAAGAATATTACCTCAAAAAACGAAAGGTCCCAGGACGATGATCAAAATTTTTTTCCATTTAGGATCATTCACCGTATCAGATACAAAGATTTAGGACCAAATCCATTCAAAGTGCAACATCGTATCTACAAAGATCAATATTCATATTTTTACTTGAATCATTTTCTCGGGGAGATTGGATGTTTTTTTAGGAGTTCTGAGGAAAATAGTAGCGTGGCGCTTTCCTTTATCGCATTACTTCATTATACTATATTAGGTTTTATCTCCTTCATAATATTAATACACATTAAGAAGCATTGCTACGATTTCCAATTTGAAGAAAATCGGTTAGCCAGAATTGCGATTTTACGAATGGAAGTTTTTTGTTTGGAATTTTCCCCGATCCGTTTACAAAGATTTTGTTTAAACTTGGAATGCTTGCTATGTATTAGTTTATTTGAAACTTTTTCTGCAAAAACTTGATTTTAGAGGGGGGGATCCAGTAGTTTAAATCTAAATTTATACAAGTTTTGTTGATTTTGATACATAGCGCAGTATACAGCCTCTCTAATTGTAACATTACAATTATTTAAAGAAAATTTCTTGATTAAATTGTATTAATTAGAGTGAGAGAAAGTCGTGTGAGTGATTCACACCACATTTTGTTGATCGCATTGAGCGGGACCATCTCTTTCTGGCGAAAACTCCAAACCAAATTTCACAAGACCGCTATCTCTCCTCTTACAGCAATTCCACAAGGTGAAAAAAACTGGAGGTGGATACATTCTCACGACTTCCTTTCAGTGCTGCCAACACAAATATTGACAAATTATCTTTAAACTAAAATCTTTTCTCCGAGCCCTAACATAAATATAGTTGGGTGATCCCTTGGCTCAGCGCTAGCCACATCCATGTAATTACATTGCAATACAAAACAATAACATTGATGCATCCCAAATAACATTTGAAATTTAACGCCAAAAATTCCGGCAGAACACAGTAAAATATTTTCACTTTCTCTTACTCCTAGTAAGAGGAAATATTGCAATCGTATCAAATTTTCGATATCGGGTTTTCACCGGAAATTCATGTTTGGAGGTCCCCTGAGTCCAAAAAAGTTGTTTTTAGATAATGGTCAGTGCGTGTATGGGACCAGCATTACCCAAAAACGAAAAATTGAAGAAAGTTCAAACTTGATATTCTCTTTGGGATCCGACTGTAAGTTGTCTGTCAAACTTGCTCAACCGGAAGTACCACTATACTGGATATTTTTGCGATTTTCTCAAGAATAGCACCAACGATTTTCTTTAAACTTGGCATACCAACTGCGACTACTTAGAGCTACAATTTGTATTTGAACCATTATTCCGGAAAAAAATTATTTAAAAGCACTTTGGGGGGAGAGGAGGGATTAGATTTCCTCAAAGTTATTTCAATTTATTACACAATTCTATTTTCGAAATAATATTACTTATAATTAATCACGTTTTCAATGTGAGAGTTCGAAGAAAATCGGTTGACCTTTGAACTAATTATGTGAACTAAGCATATAAAGAGCTACTACAACTTTTAATTGAAATATTTCTCCGGGAAAGTCATTTAAGTATACATTTAAAGTCAATTTAAGGAGGTTATATTTACCTCTAACCTGCTATCTTAGTTGTTTATACAATTCTACCAACTAAACAAAATTAGTTAGTAATATTTAAATACCTTGCCGAGAGCTTGATTCCGAGTTTCAAGAAAATTAGTAAACCGGAAGTATGTTTTTACCGAAAGTTTTTTCAGTTTTCGCGATTTTCTCCAATAAAATATTGACGAATTTTAAAAAATTTGGTACACTAACTATAAAATTTGTCAATTACAAATTTGTGTGAGTGTATCACACCAGAGTTTTACGTTTGTGACTGTGCATTTAGCATATAAAGAGAAATGTTATAGTCGTTTGTGACTGTGCATTTAGCATTTAAAGAGAAATGTTATAGTCGTTTGTGACTGTGCATTTAGCATTTAAAGAGAAATGTTACAGTCGTTTTCGAGAAAATAATAGGAAAAATTAAAATTTTTGCATAAACTTCAAGTTTGAGAAAATGTGTCAAACAGACGCTGTGAAATGAAGTAAGACAAAATTGTACGTGTATTTTTATTGCATTTTTATTTATTCCTACATTTAGGAACTTGTAGATAATAAAAATGTAAATTATAAAAAAGAGTCACATATATGACGCAGTTTTAGGAGAAAAAAGTCATGTTCCAAATATATGAATGTAACGCTGTTACTTTTATTAAGGGACATGAAAGCGTCACGCCAATGGAGTATGAAATTTACCTCGTACAAAGAGTGTATAAAAAATGAAGTTCTTGATAATAAAGTAAGCAAAAAAAAAATATACACTTTTATTCATTAAAATAAAAATAAAAACAAAATGAATGATAATGGCCCTCCCAAGTCTGGCAGGTTTTAATTTGACTTCATCATGAATCAGCTGGTGTAGGAGAAGTGATGTCCACTAAAACTTAATTTATTCCTTGACAATATTCCATAAGGCTTGATTAAAGATTTTTTTTCCTCATTTTTTGTTACTCATAGTAAGAGGAAGTATATCGAGCCTGGCAAATTTTCGGAATTGATTTTTCACCGGAAATACATCGTTTGGGAATTGTATAATATTGTTATTAGGGAATGTATGTATGTATTAGTATGTAAGTATGTGCGTGTGTGTGTTTTGTGTGAACAAACTATCCGAACGTAGTAAGCTGAAACTTGACAGTCCATTTAGACACTATCACCGTAACTGACAGAACGACGGACAAACTTGACAGTCCATTTAGACACTATGACCGTAACTGACAGAACGACGGACAAACTCCATCAACCGCAAGGACAACTTTACAGATTTTTTTTTTAATTTTCTGTTTTCTCGAAGATTTTTTCGAAAACACACGATTTTCTTTAAACTTCGTATACTACTCGCTGTTTTAATTTGAAACATTTTCCCAGATAAATTTATTGGGAGGGGGGGGGATTGAAGGGAACTTTATAGCGTCTGTCTAAAGTACAACTTCTGCACAACGTTCTACTGCCTATGTAATGTTATGGTGTGGATGTGTGTAGGTAGCTTGTGGCGTGAGCGTTTTAGCGAAAAGGGCTTGTATGTTTGCTTGAGATAGAATGTAAGAATAATTAAGAACACACTGGTAGTTTAATTTAATATATTCTGTAAGAGAAATTAAGTTACTTTGAATATCACAATAGCTTATAATAATTTCTTATAACGTAATACTGGTATATGTTTCCACCTTGATTTCTAGCACAAGTCTGTTCTTTAAAAGAATCTCTTCTCTTTGTTCCTTTAATTCCTCCCCTGTGAGGAGAAGGGGTAATACAATGCCAGTAAATGGACTTCTTCTACCTGGCTGGCCCTTTTGCAAGGGTATGTCACATATTTTGATAATTTCGATTTATTTATAAATTAATATATTTTAATGTTTTGCATCCATCACATTATCCCCCCTCCTGGAGAAATTTTTCGGCACGAAAAATTTGGGAGGTAATCTAGAGTTGTAGAGGCTTGAAGGTTATCCTCTGGTATGGCGAGAGGCGTGTGTGTATAACCACTGCAAGGTGACCGTGTGTTGTAGGCTGCAGTCATCTTCTTCTGCGGCAAACGCTGCTTGAAGGTGTGAGCGTTGCTGTGGTGGTTTGAATATCTTCTACTCGAAGCGAACAGCTCGTTGGAGTGTGTGGAGCGTTTGCTGTTGTGGTAGGCCGACAGGCGAACACTGCCTTGGTGAGTGGAGAGTTGTGTGCTGATGAAGATGTGACTGGCAAGGATAGACAAGGTGATCAATGTAGACAAGTCGGTACTGTAGGTGTGTATGTACTTTCTTGAATGAACTCTATATGAACAAAAAAAAACTCTTAAGTAATTCAAAATAATTAACAAATAAATGAATACACAAATAAAAAATATATATATATTTAATAAGCGAGCGGGATGCGGAAGGATTATAGGATCATGAGGAATCCGAAGTTAGTGTCAATTCCTTTGGTAAAATCTTGTGTATCTGAAAATGATAGTATTCAATAGAATATTAAATTACAAATAATGAATGATTATTTTAAATATTTACAGTAACATGCAATTATAATTAATATGCAATTTTCATGCAATTAAATTCATGCGCATGCAATAACATTCATGCACATGCAATGGTGCAGTCGACGAAGATTCTTGGATCTGTAAAAGAGAGGTTAAACAAATTTAAATTTCAACAAATATTAGTTAAAATTATTAAAGCTAAGAGGTAAAGATGAAATATCTAGCTTGAGGGGTATGTGCAAGTATTTCGGCCGTTTCTATAGCTATGAGTTCTTTCAACTGTTTTGCGTTTCTAGATGAGTTGAATATAACCTTGAACAACACAAGAAAACAATTAAGTATTATAAAAATATAACATTAAAATACAAATGATAAACAAGTACAAGTGTAATAGAAATGATTTAATTTCCTTTTAAGGTGAACTGAAAAAAAATTATTTAATTAGTCAATACTATATATAAAAAAATAATAATCATCATCAATATTAAAGCTAACAACTAATTCACTTGGACATCTTGATTTCTGCAAAATAAAATAATTTATAAATTATTGTAAGTAATATACATTTTTGTTCTTAAGACTAATTAATTGATTACATGCTTTTTTTTTTATGTATGGTAAATAAGTTTATTAATTATATTGTATTAATTAAATATATACATGTGGTGTAGTATGTAAAGTTAAGAAGTGTGATATATTGAGAATTATTTCAAGAGATTCAATGTATAGTTGTGTATGTATTTTCTTGAATTAACTAAGTAACATGCAATTTTCAACTAGTACTCAAACGCACCAATTTAGTACTAATCGCTAAGTTCACTAAAATTCCTAGTAACTAGCCACAATATTTCTGTGCCACCTCGCGCACACAATACATAACACTTGAAATAACATACTTTACATAATCTCTTGAAATTATTCTCATTCTATCACACTTCTCAACCTATTCTCAACTCTACAAACTACACCACATTTATATATTAGTATATATTAACCATATAATTAACAAACTTATGAACTATATATATATTAAAAAAAAAATTAAAAAAAAATAAAAAAAATTGCAAGTAATCAATTAGTTAGTCTTAACTCAGCCTTCAAACCATACAGTCGTATTCTGCTTCCAAAGCCAGAACAGTACACTTCAGGAATTGCTCAGTGCCAATGATAGATATTTGCCTTTATTCTAGATAAACGTTATTTTATTAAGATACAGTGTGATATTGTAATACGCTTAAAATTACTAAGAGATAATATAATTATTTATAAAACAGTGGTGACTTCTTAATTATTCTTAATACTTCTATCTCTTAACCGTATATACATACAATACTTTTCGCTAAAACGCTCACGTCACAAGCTACCTACACACATCCACACCATAACATTACACCTATAAAATAATAAAAAGCATTAGTAACGTTGTTTGAATTTCCAAATCGAAGAAAATAAATTAACCGGAAATGCGACGTCCCAGAATTGAATTGGTTTTTGTGTTTTTTGGGTATTTTCTCATGCTCACTGCACAGACACAAACCTAGAACTTTTATTGGAATCAATTCGCTGGACAAATATACTGTAGGAAGTTGTGCAGAATATTCTGATCCCATAAAGCCACGCGACCTTTGGACTCCCTTATGGCTGTAGCCTTCTGTAAAGTATCTATATGTGAACGTTGGTAAAGGTATTGCGGTGGTGGTGGGTCGGCAACAGTTTGTCTGCGCAGGCCCTGTAACCTAATGCAATCTTCCTCTGCAGGTCATCCGTGTGTTGTTTGAATGTTGGAGATATAAGTGTTGTTCAGGTTATCAAGTTGGGATATCTGCCAGAACGTCAAGCTCCTTGAAGAAGGAGCTGAAGATCCAT
>JAAEAF010009122.1:0-53155 GCA_011037195.1 Triatoma infestans
TGCCACAATAGATCCTTGGGGTGTCGCGGTGGTGTAGGCTGAAGAGCCAATTCCTCCGTTAGAATCTATCTATCTAGTCGTTTGGCTGTGAGTCGCACCACGGATTTTGATCAATTTCTTCTTTATAAGGTGCTAATTGCGGAGTAACCTGGGTATGTAACAGAACGTTTATTTAATGATTTTTAAACCTAGAGATCTTGTCTGGTTTTTGAAAATCAGGAGAGAACTATTATATCTTAATTACAGGCCATGGCTAGTAAGAGATCCAGAAAAACTCGTGCTCCTACAACACTCTTGAAGATTTATTTCACTTTCTCTGTGAGTACCCTATTTTGGTAGAGCTTCGTCTCCTGCACTTTGGCAAACGCGATCTCTCTAGCGAGAAATAGTGGACTTCCTATCTGGCGAAGTTTTCCTTATTTACCGCTGGTTGCCTACACTCGTCAAGCGTGGAAAGTGAGGTCTAAATGGATCTTGGACCTTCCTTAATATCACCATCTTTCTTTCTGGTCACTGAAATGTTATTGGTGCGATACGATGTTGTAGTTTGTAGTGAGCGGTAGTAGCTTGTAGTATGTGGCGTGAGCGGTTTTGTAAAGTGCTTGTGTGTATGTAAGTTTAAAGAGAGAGAAAAGTATCAGAAATAAGAAAGTAGTTACCACTGCTAACAATAAATATATTCTATTAAAATAATAACTACAAGTTATTTGCAAGGATAAACTTATTAATATATTGTGGAACTGGCACTGATGCTAAGAGAGCGAAAAACAAGTTTCTGTTTGAATGTCTAATACAGACTGTCTTGTTTGAAAGCAGAATGCAGACCGTGTTGAAAGAATGCCTTCTCTTGTTAGTACAAATCTTCCCCTGTGAGAAGGGGTGAAAAGACAAAGCTACCAAAGTTCTGTGAACTCTAAAAGACAAAGCTAACCAGGTTCTTTGAACACTTTCTGTAACTGTAATCTTCTACCTGTGTGTACCCTTTTTGCCAGCGAATGTGCATTTTCCTCTCAATTAAAATAGATATAATTTCTATAATTCTGGCAACCATCGCATCACCTTATTTCAAATAGGATTAATTGCTAGTTAATATCATTATTTCTTGTAATTTTGTCTTGCCGAACATAAAATTCCATTCTGTTCTGTTTTAGTTTAGTTCCTTTTGAATCATTTAAATTTACATAATTTATTTTTCACTTTTTTATTTTAATTGTTCTTATATTGTGCAACTCTTCTTTTTTGTGGCACAAGCTGCAGTAAATTCAAGCAGACGGCTCAATGCCATGTTTTTATACTATGTAAAGATTTCATTATTGTAAAGAAAATTATAAAAAAAAAAACAATAAAGTTATTAATAATTAATACGTAATGATAAAACACATATGATTTTATACATATATTTTCTTTTAGCCTTCCTAATCTTCTTATTGTAGGTAGTAAGCGCCCGCGTGTAGCTCTGCCAATTTCCAGTGCGCTTTGCCGTAATGAAGAGCTTGCACACTTTAGATCTTAGATTGGACAGATCCTGCTTCACCAGGGAGCATCCCTACAGCAAAGGAGTCTACTCACGGGGCAGCTGTCTTCAAAAGCGCCTATCATCGCCCCATTCAGCTCCTCTACCCTATGCTCCAGCTACAAACGACACTGCGGCCCTCGCAGTGTCCATGCGATTTAGTGCGCAGCCCAAATTGGTAACAAATTCGGGTTTCTCCACTCGACTCCCCCATCGCCAAGCCCTTCCATATTGAATGTAATAATTCGATGATCTGGAAGGGAAGGCTCGTCCGAGACTTCCCAGCTCCCAACAAACTGCCCGATGCTAGGACTGCCGAAATGCGACTGCGAGGCTGCCACTCAGAGAAGGTTCAAGAACGTGGGTAGCTATGAGGTGGAGGAAGGGGATATACCCTCTCTAGAGCCCGTCACGATATTGGGATTCCTTAGGGATCTCAGACTGATGGAGGTTTTGTAGAACGGATGTTCAGCTGGGTGCTGTGGGCAAGCTTGCGGCATCCAGGGGGCATAGCACAATAGACCGGATAAAAGGTCGCAGTGCATTGGCCCCCCGGTTCAAAATATTTTTTAATTTTTTTTTTTTTTTCAAATTTGCATTCAAGAAGCATTAAAAACAAATTTCTGTTTTACATATATGACTTAGTTTTTTTTTATTTTTATTTAAGGCGCGTCAACATCTATCATACACAGCACACAAAATAAACACACACACACACACACACAGATCTGTATGAAATATTTTCTCACATGTAAAAAACATTCAGTTGAATGTTCGTGTTCTAATAACTATAATAATATAATTCATATTAAATTAATTAAATTTATGCAAATTATATGAAGATAAGTTAATAAATGTTTACGACATAAGAATGTTAAGAGTTTAATATGACTAGTTCTTTGTTAGAAATAAATAATAATATCTTGTCAAGGTTAATAAATAGAGAAGTTCATTTGTATGTTAATCCAGTTAATTATGAAGGTCACTTAGTTTAATATAATAATTTCAGATTAAATGATAAAATATAAAGTAGTTTTAATTTGGAAAAATTCCATTTTTAGTAAACTTTATTTTATAAATATATATAGGGAAGGGAATAGCTAAGTGGTTAGCATACTGGACTCCCACGCGGAGGTCCTGGGTTCAAGGTCAGCTGTGCTGCCCTTAGATTTTTCCTTCCTAGGAGCCGCTACAGCTCACTGTCCAGTGATGAACTGTAACGAGAGAACACTGTCCAGAGGCCGGCAATACCCTAAGTAGGCTCCGGACACTAATGATCATATAAATGTTGTCACGCCTGCTACCTATATAATATTGTAGCCGTTAAAAATATTGTAAAAATACCAAGTTTGTATTAAATTTATCAATTAATGACAAAATATATTCATCTCTGCATTTGTGGCCTTTAAAATTTTAAATTTCTACATGTTATTATTCTCTATTAACTAAACAGGATAGGAGGTATTAAAAAAATGACGTAAAAAAGATGAAAAGAGGGGGAGTTGATGAATAAATGAGTAATGAAGCGGTTGTCATTATTTTATGGTAGGTCGTGTTGATTATGTAATGAGCTGTTGTATGAGAGAATAAAATTATATCAGTACATCTGTGCACACTGAGCGGTAATTTTGTGTTGCTGTGTGATACTTTTGTGTGTGGCATCATGGGTTGGAAAGATGGATTTTTTAAGTTTAATTCGTGCAATGATCAGGTAATTTTTTTTTTTTTTAAAATTATGACTAAGTTTTTTTTTTTCACAAAATGCGTAGGAATTTATGAAAAACGTACGTACTATTTGGATATTTCTCACAGAACTTAAACTCGATTTTTGAAAAACTTTTTATTTCTGAACATATCCATTTTAGAGAAGTCTCTCTCTACACGGCCTGTCTGAGGCGTTCATTAGTCCACACATTATCTCATAATATACTGTACGTAATACAAACTCTTCAATCAATGAACTTCCGATAAACGTTCTGGAAACCAATAAACGTTCCCTTTCATGTCATTTAACTAAGTACATACATAAGAGAATTTCACTAATATTCAAACTTGTGAATTTCAGATTGGCCTTATAATATAATTTCAAACTGAAATAGTAAATGACGTTGTAACAATTTATGACAAAGAACTCGAACAGCACTTATTTAAAAAAGCCATCTATCTAATTGAAATTTTTTCATCCAACTTCAAATTCTAGTTCCTCTATATTGAATTGTCACCGGAAATAGACGTTTTGAAGTCCCCCAAGACTAAAAAAATGTTTTTTTTTTGTTTTTTTTAAATGGGCGGAGTATGTATGTATGTTTTGTGTGCGCGTGTAGTAGCTAGTTTATAGCTCAGATAAGAAAAATTGCAGAAAGTTTAAACTTGATAATACGTGGAGGGGGTGTATCTCCATGTGATCTGACAGGAAGTTATTTATCAAAATTGCTCAAACCGGAAGTACCACTTTTCTGAATGGTTTTTTTTTTCTGCGATTTTACTAGATACTCAAATTTTAATTTAAAACATTTCTCTGAAAAAAATTCATTTAAGTTTATTTGAAATAACAAAGTGCTATTTTAGTTTATTATACAATTCTGTAATTTTTAAATAATAATTCGAATTAAATAGGTTGCCGAGAAATAGTGACGAGGTTTGAAGAATATCGATTGACTGGAAGTGTCTTTTTACTGAACGGTTATTTTAGTTTTGTACGATTTTAGCTACAAAAAAACCAAAGGATTTTATTAAATTTTATTACACTAACTAAGAATACAATGATCTATCACTATAGTTTGAAACATTTTTCCAAGAAATTACATTTAAACAAGCTTTGGAACAGTAGGATTTGTCTCAAAAAAGTAATTTTGTTAAGTTTAGATTCTCTAGTGATATGAGTGTTTCACACCAGATTTTTACTTAATTTTTACTTTTTCTCAACTCCTAGTAAGAGGAAGTATTGTAATCGTGTCAAATTTTCGATATCGAAATTTTCACCGGAAATATCCATTTTGAGGTCCCCTGAGTCCAAAAAAAGTGGTTTTTAGCAAATGGTCTGTGTGAGTGTATGCATGTATGTGAACAGCATAGCTCAAAAACGAAAAATCATAGAAAGTTCAAACTTTGATATTCCGTTTAGGTATCACCATGGGATCCGATAGTGGGTCATCTGTCCAAATTCCTCAACCAGAAGTACCTTTACTAGTTGTTTTTTTTACGTTTTTGCGATTTTCTCAAAAATGGCTCCAACGATTTTCTTCAAACTTTTTATATCAACTACACATACAAAACAGCTGCAACTTTTATTTGAAACATTTCTCCGGGAAAATTCATTTAAGGGCAGTTATGGGGGAAGGGTGGGGTTAGGTTTTCATCTAAAGTGCTATTTCAGTTTATTAAACAATTCTATCATCTAAATAATGTTAATTAGAATTAAATATGTTGTTGAAATTCCGCGTTTTGAAAAAAATCGGATAACCGGAAGTGCGTTTACATTACCACTTTACTAAATGAATTTTTTTTCACTTTTTCGCGATTTTCTCAAAAATGCCTTCGACGATTTTCCTTGAAATTTCCTATATAAACTAAACATACAAATATCTACAACTTTTATTTAAAACTTTTCTCTGGGAAAATTCATTTAATGGCACTTTTGAATGAGGGGAGGGGTTATGTTTTTCTCTAAAATGCTATCATCCAAACAAAAAAATTAATCAGAAATAAATAGATGGCCAAAATTCCGAGTTTCAAGAAAATTAGTAAACCGGAAGTGCGCTTTTATTGGACAGTTTTTTCAGTTTTCGATTATAATTTGTCAATTATAATTTTGAGAACTGGAGTAAGAGAAAGTTGTGTGAGTTTTCGCATCAGATTTTTTTTTTTTTAATTTAAGACGCGTCAATTTCTACGGTCTGTGGCATCCGGAGCCTTCTCGGTGCACTGCCAGCCACAGGACAGTGTTTTCTCGTTACAGATAACACTGTCCACCACCACTGGCCTGATGGCTACCGGTCAGCTGTAGAGGCTCCTAGGAAGAAAAAATCTACAGGTAGCACAGCTGGACTCGAATCCGAGACCTCTACGTGGGATTCAGTATGCTAACCACTGAGCTAATCCCTTCCCTACTTAACATTTACTTCCATTTAATATTAGACAGCTGATAGAACTCTATATATTGATTGTCACTTTAGAAGGAAACAGTATAGGGGTCTATAAATGAATATACCAAGGTTTAAGGAAAGATGTTAAGGTCATTACTGGGAATATCGCAATAGGGGACCAAAGAAAAAAAAAAAAAAAAAGGAACCGTTCAAAAAAATGGACACTTCAACTCAACTGAATTTCATCAAATTTAGTTTTTTGGCGATATAATTAATTCTCATTAACATTTACAGTGGGTTACAGTGTTATTACAAAGTTTAATAAAATCATACAGTATACTGATGTGACACAGAAGAAAAACTAACGTCATTCCTCCCGCCAAAACCTCTTTAAAATGACTTTTCCCAGAATAATGTTACAAATAAAAATGATAGACCTACATATTAGAATATAATAACGCATCCGATAAAAAAATCGTTAAACCTCCTTTAATCATTAGAAATTAAAAATCATTAGCCATTTTCGTGAATATCTATCGCTAAAAATTGAAAAAAAAAAAAATATTTTCAGTTAAATGATTTGATTTTTTTTCCCGAAACTTTGACGTGATTGCAAAACTTCCGGTCACAGCAGTAAGAGAAACACTCTCGTCTTTAATATACAATTTGTACTAAATTACTTAATTTGTAATAAAATTACAAATAGTCTTTAAAATACCCAAATTTTAATTATTTGTCCTCCACATAAATATAGAGGTGGTAGGGAGGAAAGTAACAACCCAGACAGGTAGAGAAGTAATTGCATTCTAATCCGGAAGAGCGCGCTAATAACATTTGAAATTTAACACCACACATTTTTGTTTTTTTGAAAAATGATCAAAGATAAGTTTTTTATAGACTTTCTACACAAATGTAGGATTATCACCCTTTTTTTTTTGTTTGTTCAAAAGAGATGAATAAATATATGAAATTGGGATAATAATCTATAACTATAATTTCACCTGCTTCTCGTTAGAATTTTTAACAATAGTGTAGTTAATTTTTAAGTGTTTGCTAATTTCAACTGTTGTTATTTGATTGGTTTATATTGATTTTTCATATATTAATTAAATTTATTGTTTCATTTCAGTATAATGTTTTGAAAAAATATTTATATTCTGAATTAAAATAACAACTGAGCTCTATTACTAATTACTAATGCACAATGTCACAACTAAATTATTATTCACTTGTGCAGTAGCTTTAATTTTCAAGGTCTGTTTGACTTTATCATCCACATACCACGCCAGAATTATTTACAGCATTTATTTATTTATTTATTTCTTTTTCTTTTTAACAACAAAATAAACCACATAATAAAATTTTCCTTTAATTTCTTTTTTATTCTTATTGTTACACTAAAGAAGGAACTATTGCGACGATCATGTCAAATTTTAGAAACTGAGTTTTCATATCAAGCCTTTTTTTGAGATAAATTGGTTGTTCGAGTTCTGGTTGGCGTTAAGCGTTAAGCTTTACTATAAATTACCATTTCAATGTACTGTACGGTTCTTTCATCTATATCATATATGGATATATGGATATCATATAAGGAAAGATGCTAAGGTCATTATTGGGAATATCGCAATAGGGTACAAAAAAAAAAATTAAATGTATTAAATAGATTAAATGTATTTATTGCTAGACTTTCAAATTTAACGGAACCTGGTTACCCAGATGCAATTTCCTTTTAAACGGCTACAATAAATGGAACCTAAGAATAAAAAATACCCAAATACGTATCACTTTTATTTGAAACATTTTTCTGGAAAATGAATTAATTGAAAATTTACTTGAAGAATATTTAGTGTTAAATAGGTTTGTTTGATATTATTGGCCGCTCTCTTTTGGGCTTCAGCGTGATCGCTTCAACTATTACCTCCCTTAGGTAGATTCATATACCCAATCATTATCTCTCTGAAATGTTATTGGTGTGATGTGTTTTAGTAGCTTGTGGTGTGAACGGTTTTTGTAAAGGGCTTCTTGTGTATATGTTGTAGTAGCTTGTAGTGTGAGCGGTTTTTGTAAAGGGCTTTGTTTGAGATAGAAATAAAAGTACATATAAGCAAATAATCAAGAGATCACCACTGATTTTTGAAATAAATATATTCTCTAAGTGAATTTAAATACTTTACAATATCACAATAATATGCTTATTAATATACTGAAATTAGCTAGCTCTTATGTTTTAACTTATAACTGGCATTGAATTTAAGTGAGAGCGATTCCTGATACAAATGTTCTGGTTCAATGTTCCAATTCAGACTGTCTAGAAAGAATGCCTTCACTTGTTAGTTCAAATCCTCTCCTGTGAGAACGGGGGGTTGACAAAGCTAACCAAGTTCTATGAACTTTTCCATAACGATAGTCTTCTACCTGAATAGTCCCTTTTGCCAGCGAATGTTACAATTTGAAATTCTTCAAATAATGATATTTTTTAAATAAAATATATTTATAGTTATATATTCAGGCATCCATCACATCTCCATTTATGTTAGGGATAAGTAAAAAAATATCTAAGATTATAAAAAATTGGATAATTTTATATTTATATTAACTGCAGTAAAAGAAAGTCAGGTGAGTTAATCTTGTTTTTCTGTAATCATGTAATAATGTGACAATTGTTTAATCAAAAGTAGTGAGTAAAATATTTGTAATAATTATACTTGTAATCACAAGTGACAAAAAGTAAAAGCAGCCATTAACTATTCTCACAAATGACGTAAGGCAATAAGTATGTATAAAGCTTCTCTAACTAGCTGACATCTAGCGACAATATGCTTAAACAAAAACGTATTGTGAAATAAATTCCAAATAGTAACGGATTTGAGGTTATTCTAAAGAGAAAAGGTTACATAGAAAGAGAGGGAGTATTTTACATTCTCAGTATTTGAATTTTTTCTTATATTTTTATATTCGTGTATATAAGTTCAATGAGCCTGGAGAAAAAAAATTGATATTCAACACGTGAGTAAATATTTACAGATCAGTGAGTGAAGTAACATTTTTTGAGTATACTCGAGTTCACATTAGATTGGTTTTTAACATATATGATTATAAAAAAAAAATAAAATGTTGCAAATACTGAGAAATACTTTAATTCAAGTCAAATCCGTTGGTATTTAGGATTTGTTTTGAAAATACGTTCTTGTTTTTGCGTACCGCCGCTAGAATGCGGGCCAGCTAGTGTTGAATAAAAATTACTTTTCTTCACTTGTGAAAAAAAAAAAGAAGACTAATGGCTGTTTTTATTTTTTGTCACTTATGATTAATAAGTAAATTTTGCTTACAACATTTTGATGTAATAATTGTCATATTATTACACGGTTGTAGAATAAATATTTTTACCCTCACGTTGCCATTAATGTGTGAAAAAAAGATTTCTTTACTCACTGTTTCATAAATAACTTTTATTGATATCTGTAGAAATATACACAGGGCCTGCCTAGCTTAGAAACTACATGCCAGACTTGAATGACAATTACCAACAATAATTCTGGAAGATCCAAGCTTTCAATAGTAAAACAAAAGATTTATTTACACTTCAGTTATCATACCATTCTATATGATATATACAACTATAGGCCACAATCCAATATTATTCAATATCTAAAGCTCATTGAGTTATAGTAATGTAAAGTTCTCTTAGTCACACTCTATGTTCCATTCTAAGTTTCTAATCGGATATCCATCCAGTTATTAAAGACCATAGTCGGTGAATTGTAAGACATTATTATTACCCCCCACTTCCCCCATTTTCTGATCCCATCTTTTACCATGATAACTGATTACTATTATATTACATTAGTAGTACCCGAATATGTTGAATATAGGTTATTGCAATCTAACTTTTTAAATCTGTGCGTGATTTCATGTACTCAATTACACTAAATTTTTGCGACTTTTCCTCCGCAATTCCTCATTAATCTTTTAGAACTGAATGTAGATAGACTGTATGCTAGGTATTTTTAGCATAATACTCTTTTTCAAATTTCCTGTTTCCAAACTCCCACATTTTTTATCAAATTACTAAGTAATATTGAACATTATATCGTAACATGAATGAAAACATTGCGCTGAGTTCTCCGTTTAATTTTTGGTACATAGATTCCTTGCTAATTTCATCATAAATAACTCGGATGTTGGATTTTTAATGTTATACCGGCTACTGGGGTAGAATTTATATTGAATCTAAACCTGTTTTGGATTTGATTAGAGTTTGAAGTTTTTTTCAATTAAGGCGGATCAAATCTATGGTCATTGATGTCCGGAGCATTCTCAGTGCACTGTCGGCCTCCGGACAGTGTTCTTTCGTTACAGACAACACTGTCCAATCACCAGACAATGAGCTGTACAAGCTCCTAGCGAGAAAAAAATCTAAGGGATAGCACTGGATTCGAACCCGGGATCTCCGCGTGGAAGTCCAACACGCTAACCACTGAGCTAATCTCTTCCCTGGAGTTCGGAATGTTAAATTCATTAATTGATATATGTACAGTTGGGTGATACATTGTTTTTTGAATGAGTTTAATTATTTTATTGACTGTAATGGGGGATGGAAAAGTCTACTCTGATAACACCGACCGATTTAGCCATATTTTAGTGTTATTTATATTTTGAATTAGATATTATCTTTTTTGTTGCAGTGAAATTGTTTTTCCCAAATTCATTTTGCATTTTTTGTTATTGTAGATGTAATGTATTGGGTTAGTTGAGTGTTGTAATTGTATTAAAGGGGCTTTTATTGTAAGTTTCATGGCGGCACCTGACTTGCATATGTGGGGGTTCAACATTTTTTTTTTAAACACTTACACTACCTGTCATTATTAGTAGCTTGACTAGACAGAAATCATGAAGTAAGCTAGGAGCCAGGTAAAATCTTGCATCTCTTGCCTACAATTAAATATGTTAACTTAAAAATAAATCTGTCACTGTGCACCCAGAGAAGAATTGTGAAAAAAAGAGTTGTACCGTTTGAGTTCGAAAATTAAGTGGTTATCTAAACGGAAATTTTTATTATCTAAATAAAGTGTTTCGGTTCAAAGGAAATGTCAATGAGTTAGCATCGATTCTTTGCTGGGTCATTTATCTTAGTTATGTTTTAAGTACCCATAATAATATCAAATTTCTATGAATATAAAAATAATATATAAAAATCCTCACATTGGCACAGGCACATCACATCACAAAAAATCTGGTGTGAAACACTCACACAACTTTCTCTTGCACCAGTTTTCAAAATTATAATTGACAAATTCTATAGTTAGTGTACCAAATTTAATGAAATTCGCACTTCCGGTTTACTATTTTCTTGAAACTTAGAATTTTGGCCGTATATTTATTTCTAATTAATTTTGTTTGGATGATAGAATTGTATAATCAACTATGAGAGCACTTTAGAGAAAAATATAACCCCACCCCTCCCCTAAAAGTGCCCTTAATGAATTTTACCAGACAAATGTTTTAAATAAAAGTTATTTTTCTTTGTATGTTTAGTTTATATAAGAAGTTTCAAGAAAATCGTCGGAGCAATTTTCAGAAAATTGCAAAAAAGTAAAAAAAAATAAGCTAGTAAAGTGGTACTTCCGGTTGAGGAATTTCGACAGATAACGCAGAGTCAGTTCCCATGGTGATACCTAATCGGAATATCAAGTTTCCACTTTCTACAATTTTTCGTTTTTGAGCTATGGTCACATATCACACACACAGAGAACGCTAAAAACAACTTTTGTAACTCCGGGTAAGATCGGGTAAGTTCGTTCGTAAGATCGTAAGTAATGTTCAACGCGTTTGTAACCCCCACACTTATTTTGAAAAAGGTAATAAGAATATACACTTATCTATACTAACACAAATAATTTATATATATATGTAGAATTTAAATGGTGTAGATGGTTTGAAGTCAAAAAAGCAACGCGATTTAAATTAATATAAAGAAACAACTTAATACAATTTTATTTGAGTTCAATAAAATAGAACACCCATAAACACATCTAACATCAGAAACAATTTCTTACAAATAAATACCAAAAACAAATACTGAACCAACAGTTTCTAATAAGTCTTACACAAACACGTCCTACCTGCCGGCTCTTTCTGACCAACCGCTTAGTTCAAATTCTTACACACCACTCTCCCCACTACTCTTATCTGTCAACTCGCCTGATGGAGCGGGGTGCTGCACTCTTTGAGAACCCACATATATATATTAAATTCTCCAGCGCGACGCCTAACTGTGAACCTCCAACTTCCTACATTTTTATAGATCTCCTGATATACATAAAATTCACTAGTGCACAATTCATTATACGAACATGTTTAAGGAGCCTCTATACTGATATATGTTCCTATTCTTTTATGTCTGATTCTCTGATTTGACAATAAAATTATTAAATAAATTTATTTGATTTTTTTTATTATTATAAACAATTGATAATCAGGCCAATATATGTAATTTTTACTGTGACTTAATGTTCGTAACTAATACAAAAATGAAAATATTTTTTTGAAATTGAAATATTGAAATAAAATAAAAATATGAAAATTAGTTACTTGAATTTAATTTTTTTTTTTTTTTTTTAAATAGCTGGGGGTTCAGTCGCGCAATCTCGAAACACCAGTAGCCGCTACTGGTAAGTTTTAAAGAAAAGAGAAATATTGAGATATAAGTAAGAAGTCACCACTGGTTTAAAATAAATGCATTAAACCTTATAAATAATAAAGAAACTCTTGTACTTAAATATTCTTAAACACAAATGTTCAAATTAAACACTTACTGGCACACTGAATTTAAAATGAGAAAGTGAATTTTAAATGTTACTTTGAATACCGAAATTAGACTCATCAAATAATACTTCTCTTGGTAGTCAAACCCTGCCCTTTTTATATTTGATTTCTAGGACGGGGTTAAAATAAAACATTGCTGAGTGCTTTGACTTTTCTTAACGGTTGTCTTGTATCTGGATTTTTACACTTCGCCAGCCAATGTACAGTTTACAAATACAAACGTACAAATTTTCTTTAAAAACTGATTTTTATTTAAAATATAAAATATATTTCCAATTATTTCTATTTTTTCCATTTTGCTTCCTCCACTAGTGTGGCTGTGATTGTTTAAAGTCAAGTGCGTGGGCAGAACACGAGTGATTGTAGTGGCTGTAGGCGGTTCATGGATATGTTCCACTCACAGTACTGCAGCTTTTATTGCGTTTTTTTTTTTATCTCTTGTTGGTATTTTTAATGTTTTATTTTTTCCTGAATTTTGTTATGTGTATATTATTGCCTACATTGTGTGTGTGTGTCATAAATTCTGTTCTATTGTCTTTGTCAGCTTTGTGTTCATTAGATTATTATCCTTCAATTATTTCGTATATAAATGGTTATGGGTACGTTTCACTTATTTGTTTATGTTATTTGTGTGTTTTTACTTTTTGGTATATCTTTTATAATGTCTGGGCACAAAAGATATGCGGGTTCTTGTAAATACTATTAGATAGTAATGCAGTCTTTATTACTTTCTCTTACTCCTAGTAAGAGGAAGTATTGTAATCGTTTCAAATTTTCGATATCTAGTTTTCACCGGAAATATCCGTTTTGAGGTCCCCTGAGTCCAAAAAAAGTGGTTTTAGCAAATGGTCTGTGTGTATGTGTGTGTGTGTGTGTGTGTGTGTGTATGTGAACAGCATAGCTCAAAAACGAAAAATCGTAGAAAGTTGAAATTTGATATTCCGTTTAGAGGTCACCATGGGATCTGACTGTACGTTAACTGTAAAAATTCCTCAACCGGAAGTACCACTTTACTAGTTGGATTTTTTACTTTTTTGCAATTTTCTCAAAAATGGCTCCAACGATTTTCTTTAAACATCAAACATCAACTACACATACAATGAGCTACAACTTTTATTTGAAACATTTCTCCGAGAAAATGCATTGAAGGGCACTTTTGGGGGAGGGGTGGGGTTAGGTTTCCATCTAAAGTGCTATTTCAGTTTGTAAAACAATTCTGTCATCTAAATAATGTTAATTAGAATTAAATATGTTGTTGAAATTCCGAGTTTAAATAAAATCGGATAACCGGAAGTGCGTTTACTTTACCACTTTACTAAATGATTTATTCACTTTTTCGCAATTTTCTCAAAAATGGCTCCGACGATTTTTTTGGAACTCCCTATATAAACTAAACATGCAAAGATCTACAACTTTTATCTGAAACATTTATCTGGAAAAATTCTTTTAAGGGCATTTTTAAGGGAGGGGTGGGGTTTGATTTTCATCAAAGTGGTATCCTAGTTGATTATACAATTCTATCATCCAACCATAATTAATTAGAAATAAATAGATGGCTGAAATTTCGAGTTTCAAGAAAATTAGTGAACCGGAAGTGCGCTTTTACTGAACAGTTTTTTCAGTTTTTCGACGAATTTCATTGAATTTGGTACACAAACTATAAAATTTGTGAATTATCATTTAGAGAACTGGAGTAAGAGAAAGTTGTGTGAGTGTTTCACACCAGATTTTTTTTTTATATTTAAAAACCGGTTGTAACCCATGGAAACTGGAAGTGTGTATTTTCTGAATGGTTTATTTCATTTTTTGCAATTTTGTCGAAAATGGGTCCTTTTGTATGCTATACTGTCTACTCCGATAAATGCTTACATTTTTTGGGGGATTCTGGAGGAGCAGCAACGTTAAACTATGCTACAAAGTACCATTCCACTACAATGTATAAATCTTCCACCTAAAAAATATTGACGTGATTTAGACATATAGCTAGAATTTCAAAATTTGAAGAAATTCTGTTAACCGGAAGTGCATGCCTACAGAATAAGATTCTGAGTTGGTTTAAACTTGGAATGCTAACATTTTCCCCGAAAAGATTAATTTGAGGATGTTTAGAGAAATCTGTAAATCTGTGTCGTAATTTGTTTTTTTATAATTTTTTGGTAGTCCTCACGCGTTGGTCCTAGTGGCTAGCGCACTCGCCTTTGTTGCGAGAATTCAGGTTTAGATTCACCGTGATGGCCAAGGACGTTGTTGACCCAGCATCGTGAGCAAACATTGGAAGCTACAGTTGGTAGTGCACCTAGGTAACGAAGGCTGGAACAGAGAAAAGAATACTAATAATTTTACAATATTGAATAATTTTAACAACCGGTCGGGCGTTCCGGCTGAATATCACCTTTGGTTATGAGTATCGTACTTACTTCAAAAAAAAATAAGTACCCATAAAATAATGACTGAATTATCATTGCGGCGTTTACATAGAATTAAAGTTAAACTAGTGAGAGTAAGGAAAATCAGTAGAATTGTTTCAACCAGTAACATATCTCAGTCTCTTTTCCAAAGTTATCTCTTTGAAGTACTTGGATGTTGGAGTGCAGCCTATTTTACATTGATCATCATCTCAATTTGAATACTAATACAGCGTGAGAGTTTCACAACGAGCACAATTATGGAAATGTAGGTACATGATTATACAACAAACCATACTTTTACATACATCAATATTTTCATTTCTCAGAATCTTTCAGTTTTATTCAGTTTTTATTGGCAGATATTTACAGTAGCTCTTCTGGCAAACTACACTTTTTCCTACCATAAATTAATTAACAGAAATTATAATATTTTCTTAATTTATTTATTTTCATTTTAAAATTTGTTTTTTATTTATTTATTTATTATATTTTTATCAACAAATGGCGTAAGCCTTATGGTTGAAGTCATTACATGTGATACATACAGTGATACATAAAATAATAATAGTAAAATAATACATGCTCATTTAACAATTTAATCTTCAAGTAATGCAAAAATGTTTTTTGAAAAGTCCAGATGCCATTTGAAAACCCACATCACCAGGAATATACTCATTCCATGACCTGCATATTCTACAAATGACGTCAGCGTTGAACAGCGCAGTAGTCTTAACGGCAGGGACCACGAAATGCGAAGTACTGCGCAAGCTGCGAGGTGGTACATGAAAAGGAATGGCAGCAAGTAGCTCCATGCAATCAATTTCGCCATTCAAGAGCTTCTTCAAGAATAAAAGACCAGCATTTCGTCTTCTAGACTCTAAAGAGCATAAATGAGTAGCACCGCTGGGTAACCTTTTCTTAAAAGTCCTGATGAAACGGTTTTGTATAGCTTCCAGTCTGACTATATCCTTCTTGGTGTAAGGACACCAAATCAATGACGCGTACTCAAGAAGGCTTCTAACGTATGCATTGTACACAGTTAGCACCGCTTTGGGATCTCGTAAGATCACGAGTGTGCCTTAATACAAAACCCAGTGCTCTCGATGCCATTCCTACAAACATATTCAAACTGTTTTGTGAAAGAGAGGTCATGACTCAGAGTAACTCCTAAATCCTTCACGTTACGAGTCCTCTCCAATGGTTTGCCATCAATGAGGTACTGATATGATATAAAAGTCTTTTTCTTGAATTTAATGGATTTAGAGCAAATGATGTTTATTTAGTACAATATAAATTTAATTCCCAATCTGGAAAAGTTACAAATTATTCAGAGACATTCCATTCTAAGATATTTTGACAAATAGTTGATGCTGTTTCAATGTCACAAAACTTCACAATCCATAACATGTTCAACATCCCCTTTCGTAGAAAACAACCCGCCAAGGCAGAATATCACAAATACCTCATTATAATAGAATTTTTATAAATTAAATGTGAAAATAATACACTGGTCAAAAAAAGTTTTGCATATTTCAAAATTTTGTATTTCTGAAACAAATATAATATACAACGTTGTTTACCTTATAATAGTGTACATTACAAACAAAAAAAAAACACTATCTTAGAGATAGCACATGAGCCAATGTGAAAAAAAAGAAAATTTCGTCATACAGAAATTTAAACAAAAACTCACGTAATCCTTAAACCATAAAAGTCAATTTTCTGTGTAATCAGTAATGTGTGCAGCCTCCATGAGCCCTGCGACAGGAGGCTCAATATCAGGGTATCCAGTACATCTTGCGGAAGATTGTTCCATTCCTCTATGGCAGCAGGGATAATGTCTTGTAGAGCTAGTGGTGGTTGGGGGCGATTGGAAATTGCTGTTTTCAGTAATCTCCATACATGTTTCACGCAATTCACATTAGGAGACGATGGTGGCCAAAACATTCTTTGAATACTATGGCTTTCAAAGATCCTTTCACAGACTGTGCGCGGTGGGCACGAGCTTTGTCGTCCATTAAAGTGAAATCTGCTCCAATGTTAGCTGTAAATCCATGAACAATGGGTTCAAGGACGTTGTTCTCATATTTTTGTGACGTCATATTGCCCTGGATGTGGACTAGTGGTGTGCGGCGTCCCATCATTATTCTTCCCCAGAAGAGGGCTGAACCACGACCTTGCTGGTAGCGTTCAACAATGGAAGCTTTATTTAAACGTTGACATTTGCCCTCAGACATGAATACTGTCATGTGGATGCAACGAAATGCGTACATCATCTGTAAATAACGTTTGGGTCCATTGTTCCCGAGTCCAATTTTCATATCTTCTTACCCATTGTACACGCTGAAGTCTGTGGCGATATTCGAGGCGTGGTGCCCTGAATGGCCTTTGAGAACGTAGTCCTACATTGTGGAGCCGATTACGAACAGTTTTTCATAACGCTTAGTAAATTTTTTTTTCATTTTTATATACTACATTAATTGCAATTGAAATGAAAGATTTCCTGCTGTCGTTAAAGTTGGGCTCGTAGATATAATGTTTACCAAGTTTCATGTCGATCAACCATGTTACCTTCACAGAGGAGAGGTCTCCTACTTATGGTGCGTCATCTATTATCCTACCATAGTAGGAGAGAGAGACAGCCAAATGTAGTGTATTTGTATTTTGTTTTTGGAATAAATGAGAATGTCTTTATTTTGAAAAATAATATTTTTTTTGTAGATAATAGTAGTTGACATATGTTTTATAAGCATTACCTCTTTAATATATCTCCTATATTTTGATACAGGGCAAGTTTGAAATGTGCTTCATCTCTCCTAGCTTTACCCTACATATAAGGAGTTACAATTTTTTCTTTCTAAAACATTTCCCCGGGAAATTCATTTAAGGTGATTTCATTTGTGTGCGTTTCCTCTAACGTTCTATATGAATTACAACTCCATGATCTTAACAAGATTAATTTACCGAGCAGAGGCGAATGGGGCTGTGACCCACCCCTGTTCGGTAACTCGATCTGGTATTCCAGACTGGGGTCGGAGCTGGGGTCTACGGGGGCAGGCCTAAAGTTAAAATTAAGGCCAGCCTAGGGAAGTACGCCACGGTCTTTCAGGCTAAAGTCGTGGCGTTACAACTCTGCGCTAGGGAGATTATAAGGCAAAGGATAGTGGGTAGAAGAGTGGCCATATACCCCAACAGTCAGGCAGCCCTGAAGGCACTTTCCTCCACCAAATAGTCTCAAGACTGGTGTGGGACTGCGTACTTGCCCTCACCGAGGTGGGTACTCGGAATAAACTGACACTCGCCTAGATGCCGGGACATGCGGATTCCTGGCCAATGAGGGGGCGGATGCTCTAGCGAGGGAGGGCTCGCAGGATACCCTTATAGGCCCCGAACCCTTCTGCGGCTTGTCCAGGAGCCTCATTCAAACTTCTATCAGGGGGTGGATAGAAGATCAGCGTCTGCGTTGTTGGGAGGGAACACCAGGGCAGAGGCAGGCAAAGCTCTTCATTAAAGACATTTGGCCTAATGACCCCCAAAGTCCCACGAGGCCAGACCCGTAAAGGATTATAAGGTTAAAGATTGTGGGTCCGACTCACAGGGCCGTGTAGGCCCTGAACAGACACATGCCCACCTACAACTTGCGATAGTGCGGTTGCCGATTTCTTCCTGCAGGTAGAGATGCGACCCCGACACGGCACATACTTTGTGAGTGCTCCGGCCTGGCGAGGATTAGGTGTTTCGCCTTCATTTGGGGACAGTAAATCCCGACGCTGAAAGCTTCCATAGACGGGCGCCAGCTCTCGCTTTGCTAGGATTGATGTAGGAGGGCAAGGCTGGGGGCTGTTCTGTAACTTCAGGGGATCCCTAAAGATCCTCCAATTTTGTAAGTCGCAGTGGAATTGAGACTCACCCTACCCCCCCCCGGCTTCTATTCTATTCTAACAAGATTAATTAGAATTAAAAATATTGTCAAAACTCCGAGTTTAAAAAAAAAATATCGGGTGACCGGAGTGCTTTTTTTGCTGAAGTTTGTTCAGTTTTCTACGATATTCTTCATAAAAACACATTTTCTCCTCACTTGGTTTTCTTCAATTATATAGATTGTTTTACTAATTATACAAGGTGTCCCATTTAAGCGGGCCACTTTTAAAATAACTCTTAAACGAAGAAAGATATCAAAAAAGTGAAAATAACGTTTGTTGAAGTATTCGGGCTCTAGTTTATGATGGTGTTATGTTATTTGATTTTATTGCCGCCTTACACTTTGAATCGGTGATTGAAAGTTGCAATTTCCTTTTGACCAACTGTATACTTTTTACTACTGTATTAAAAAAATGAAGAATAATGCCGTTAATTTCACTTCAAAATTTCAAACTGTTGCCAACATATTCAATCATAAAGATTAAATTTTCGTCTTTTTTTCCTATTTTTTGTTTCATAAACTTAAATTAAAAGCGGATTTTCTTATAATTTCTAATAAATAAGAGAGTTCAAATGCTGACAACACTTAAAGCCTATTTTAGAACCATAAGGGACTTAAAAATCAGGTAAAACATCATTAAAACAAAACAATATTCCAGTTTATTTATAAAAATCTATAAAAAAAATATTTCCTATTTATTCAAAATGACCTTGAAATGTATTCGGAGTGTTGAGTTGTTGTGTGTTTGTAGTAATAGTTGGTGTAGTAAGAGCGGTTTAGTAAAAGGGGCTTGCAAGTATATGTGTTTAAGAGAGAAGTATTAGTAATAATCAAGAAAGCATCACTGTTTTTAAAATAATTATATTATTCTTTAAAAGAATTTAATCTTTACAATATCGCAATAATATGCTTATAAGTGTACTGAAATTAGTTGGAATAAACTCTTATGTTATAACTTAAACTGCCACTGATTCTTAGAGAACGAAAAAGAAGTTTCTGCTTGAATGTCTGTTCAGACTGTCTTGAAGGAATGACTTCTAATTGTTCGTTCAGATCTTCCCCTGTGAGAAGAAGGGGTAGACAATGCTATCAAGGTTCATGAACACTTCCTGTAACTGTACTTTTCTACCTGCGTGTACCCTTTTTTGCCAACGAGCTTGCATTTTCTTCATATCATAATTTTCTTTAAATAAAATAGATATAGTTTCTTGCATCCATCACAACTTCTCGGCATAACCGGCACAAGCGCAATCGCTGCCCAACAGATGAAGTTGCTAACCGTATCGGGTCTACCGGGATTGCTAAGCAGGTTTGGATTAAGTCTTCTCTAAGTGCTTCTGGAATTGTTAGTTCCCTGACATAAATTTTTTCTGTGAGATATCTCTGGCAATCTGGAAGGCCGGCTTACCCGCCCCTTGTCTCCCGATCCAGCGGCTACTGAATATCTCATTCAGTTTTCTCCTCGCTAGATCGCCAGGTTTGACCCAAGAAATATTTTTTTCTGAGCAAGGGAGTAGTGAGCTGTTGCGGTTTTGTAATGTGCGATATTCGTATAATGAATGGGCTTTGTGGGAGCGATAAAGATGTGGGGCAGTGTACATATGAATGTGAAAGAGATACAAGTGTTATAGATTATATGATGTGCTCAGAGAATCTGCTAACAGCTAATTTTGAAAAAGGTGATTTTCTCACAGCTTGCTACAATTAGCATTGAATTATAAAATAGATTATGAATTAGATAATGTAAAGCAAATAGTAAAAAAAAGAAGAATATATTTAATAGGTGGAATAAAAAATCCTCTAAAAGGTTATATAATGAATGATAATCTTTTTTTTAAAAAAAGTTGGTTGCATATTTTGAATTTTGTAAAAGTAATTATGAAAATATTAATTAAGTGGCGATTTGTCTAGAATTCATAAATTAGTTTTAATCAAGTTTATGTTTCATTTAGGGATGCAGAGCATAGTTAGGTGATTATAATAAAAGGTTGTACAGCAAGTAGCTCAATCAATGTAGAAACAGCAAAATAAATAAATAAATGAATATAATACTGTAACGTTTTTCCCTCTAACCTAGCTATGCAACTAGTTTTAAGTGGGTTCGTTTAGATAAAATACTCTAAACTTCAATAAGACAAACACCAATTTATTGTTTTACACAATAAATTATAAATACAACACTTAATAAATAATTAATTAACAGTTTAAGTTCACTTTTTTATATACTTTTCATAAACGTACACTACGTACTTAGTTTGTAACAAGAAACTCTGTAAACTCTCTGTGGTACCACTATTTATACCGGTGGAGAAGGGTCTAGAACTTTCTCGATTCTTCTAGAAAGAGCTACAGCGCGCCGCTAGCGCTTCCTAGCGGCCACTAGGAGAACTTGAGGTACCTGCTCTCTCTCCTAGATGGCACCAGTGGCTGCGTTACAATACTATAGTACTTAGAAGCATTGCTAGAAATCTAAAAAATTTAAAGAAAATCGATTAACTGGATTAACTGGATTTTATAAAATAGGTTTTCGGATTTTTTTTTTTTTTAGAATTTTTTAGAAAACGGCTGCCATGATTTTCTTAAAACTTGGAATGCTAACTGCTCAGTTATAAACCTATCATTTTTATTTGTAACATTTTCCGGAAAAATTGATTTTGAAAGTGGTTGTAAGGTATCTTTTAGATTACAATGCAAACACATACAATTTCCACGTGCCATGTGCTATCTGTGCCAAACCCTACGAACCTCTATACCTAAGTAAGGGCAATTGAGTGAAAATGTTCATTTTTTTTAAGAAAATTTGTTAATTATATAAGTAATTGCAATAATTACAGTAAAATGAAAGTCATTTGAAATGTTTTACACCAGATTTTTCCTACACATTTCAGTTAGCCTTAATATTCAAATAATATTGACTTAATGTATTGAGATTGATAAAAGTAATGCCAAGTGATATTGTGGGTATTTTTTTTGTTTGTGAGTTTTTGGAATCAAGGTTAACTTGAACTGGTACTCCATTCAGTCAGTTTAGAGATTAGCCTAACTTCAGAGCACTTTTTTTTTCTTTTTTTTTTTTTTTTTTTTTTTTGTGAATGGGCCTATTGCACTGCAACCTACACGGTCTATTGTGGTATACCTCTTGAGTGCCGTGGGCTTAGCCTTCCTGTAGCGAACCTCGCCTACAGCACCACCACCAGGTTAAGATCCCTAAAGCCTGCCATAGACGCTATGGTCTACTGTAGGGTAAAACTTTAGGCAAACCGGAGCATGTGTGGGAATAGACCTGTGCAGGTTTTTGAGCCTGCCGCGCTAGTGAATTTCCAGTTTCTGCCTAGGGAGGTCGTAAGTTGGTACACAAAAATTCATTAAACATTCATTCATTCTTTCATTAAATAGATATGACTATAATTTTTTCCTTTTCAATAATCAATCTTTATACCACTTTGTTCGCTTCCTTTTCATTGTTTTTGGATTATTTTTTAAAATTAACGCAAGGCCTGTCAATGCCAGTGCGTCATCGTCCGTCTTCCATCAACGCCACAATGAAACTGACCGGAGTATCCCCATACATGATACGACATCCGGTTTGCCTGCATACGGTAGACCTAGCGTGTATGGCCGGCTTTAGGAATCTTAACTATGTTCCCCTTTCCTCCTGGTAATTGCCCAGGTTCTTGAATCTTCTCTGAAGGCCAGCATCGCACTCCATTAGGAGATATATTGGAGTTTCCTCCATTTTCCCACAGAATTTGCACATGCTGTCACTCAGCAAGCCCAACTTCGTCAGGTGTCCCCTGAGTCTACAATGCCCTTGAGAAAACCCGTAAGAATGCGGAGCTTGTTCTTACTAAGGCCGATGCATACTTCCGACCTCCCTGAGTTATAATTTCCCAAGCAGATCTTTGCCTGTCTCAGACCTGGAAGGGAATTCCGGAATCTCAACTGGAGTTCCAAAATCTCAACCTCCTTATTCCTCCTTCTGCCTTCTCAAGTTCAGAGCACTTCTAAAATCCATTTTTCAAAAAAAAAAATGTTTCAAATAAAATAGATAGGTTTATATAAGTGTAGTTAAAGTTTCATGTTTAGAAAATCTTCTGTGTCTTTTTCCAGATAATTAAAAAAATAAAAAAATCTCAAAAAACTAATGCAAATTTTAAAGAAAATGATCTATTTTACAAAAACATGTTTGAATACGTAAACAAATTATATTTTTGAAGGATGTATTGCATCTTTGATGAAATGTTTGTGTCGGATCCCGTGTTGATTCCATTAAGGGAAATAATAAATTTGAGCTTTGACATGTTTTCTATTTTTAAGAAATTTAATTATTCAAGAAAAAAAAAAAACAACTAACATACTATAGACCACACCATTCACTAAAAATTTTTTTCCGAATTCTTTAAACTTAAAACATATATTTCTAGTGAAACCTCAATTTCGAAAATATAACATAGTAAGAAAAAATATTAAGTATAGAGCATACTGCGACATTATTACAGGAAAATCTTGTATTCAACACCCACAAAACTTTCTCTTACTCCTGTTATATCTCTTACTCCTGTTACTCCTGTTATATCTCTTACTCCTGTTACTCCTGTTATATCTCTTACTCCTGTTACTCCTGTTATATCTCTTACTCCTGTTACTTCTGTTATATCTCTTACTCCTATTATATAAAGTCATATTATATCAAATGGCAAATTTTCTTCTTTAAACTAAGATTTTACATATTTGTCCTAACATAATGCCAGAGATGGTTTGGGGAAAACTTTCTACATGCTAAGCTTGGCAGATAGAGAAGTGATTATATTCTGGCCCAGTAGAGCGCACCAAAAACACTCAACGATTCAACTAACTGCACATAACATTTGAAATTTAACGCCCCAAATTCCACACAGCTATTTAAGATCAATTTTTGGGGAGGGGGGGGGGAAACTGTTACAAAGAAAAGTGATATATTTTTATATCTGGGCAATTAGCATTGTAGGGGAGATAAAAACGAAATAAGGGGGGGTGAAGTTGGCCGTTCCCTCTCCTACCTTTCTCTAGGTTGTTCCCTCCTTCTCCATGGGTTAAACCCAGCGGCTGGTTGTTCACCACTTACCTGTGCTCGTGGGCCACACCTGCACCTGTCGATGGAACAAGGTTAAGGCTGTTCGGAAGAAAGTCTCGCTCAAAAATATCATATATAATTCAATAAAATAAAGTTTTCCTTATAAATAAACCCCTCCCTTACAATATTAATAAACCCAAAATAGCTTTTCACTCATCGAACAAGTGATAAGGCTTGATAGCCACCTACACGCAACTCTACTGAAATACAAAAATGTGCCCTTTTTTCGAGAGCAACTTAGTCCAGCTATTAAAATAAACTTCATTGTTAAACTTCAATTTAAGAGTAATCTCTATTAAGTAAAATACATAATATGAAATCTTGGTTAGAAAAAGAGAAAGAAAAACTAATTTTACTTCAAATGAAAACCAGGTGACATCAATACTTACTAAATTCTACAATATGCGACCCTCTCCCCTAAGCCATTAGTTACGTATCAAATGTACATATTTTTTTTTTTTAAGGAGTTTCCTCAATACTGAGACTTTCCTCAACCGAATATGTCCTTAAGTTTTCCCTTCCAACTCTCTCTTTCTACTGCATCCTCTGTGCAAGGTCCATTTCTGCTGAGAGATTCCATCAGGAGATCTAACCAAGTTTTCCTGGGCCGCCCTTTCTGTCTCCTGCGGTCCACTTCCCATTCCATCATCTGCCTCGCTACATCTTCACTCTCCATCCTAAATACATGTCCAAACCAGCACAACCTTCTCTCCTCTATCCGCTCCAGAACATTGTACTTAACATGCATTATTTCCTTTATTTCTTCATTCCTTCTCCTTTCTAATTTCGAAACTCTAGCAGATCTCCTCCAAAAACCCATCTCAGTGGCAAGGAGCCTGCGCCCGTAAAGCTTCAGTTAGGGTCCATGACTCTGCTCCATATAGCAATATACTTTCCACGATTGCATTGTAAATTAACTTTTTCGTATGGTTCAGAATATTGCTACTCCACAAAAACCGAATTCAGCATCCCAGTAGCTCTCTTTGCACCGTTGATTCTTCGGTTTATTTCTTTATTTGAGGAGCCATTCCTCTCAATAATCGACCCTAAATACTTGAAAGAATCCACGCCCCTCATTATCTCTCCGATTACCACGAGGTCTCCATGATCACTTCTTGTAGACAGATCTTCAGATTTCATGAAATTGAACTACAAACCCCAATCACTATATGCCCGCACCACTTTTCTGGTCATATATTATATATAGTCCGGGTCCTGTGCGATTACTACTTGGTCATCTGCAAACAGTAAACTGTGCAGATGAACATTCTCCGCGATAGACACACCCATTGGCTTGCATTTACTATCCCACTCATGCAATGCAACTTGTAAGTACACTTTAAAAAGTGTAGGCGACATTGGACAGCCTTGCAATAGCCCTTTACTTGTTTTAAAGGGTCTGTATAGGGTAAATCCGTTCCTCACTTGGCACTTATTCCTTCCATAAATACGAAATGTACATAATATTATTCAAAAAAAAGAAATAGAAAATACATACTATGAAATCTTGTTATAAAATAAGAAAGAGAAACTAGTTTTACTTCAAACGAGACCAAATGTCTTAATTCCTACTAAATCTATAATATTCTGCATCCCTCTGGCGTATGCAAATTTACCCTTAAACCACATCGTTAAGTTATTGTTGTATTTGCTACAACATGCGGTCACATCCGACCCAGCTGAAATTTTTTGGAGATTAGGAGAAAATTCTCCAATTTCTGGTATGTAATTATTTGAAACTACATATTTAGCACATATTTATTGATAGGACAAAACGCAATCAACTATCGAAACAATAAAATATATTAAAAACATTAATTTCCCAATAAAACTGGTAAAATAATCAATCATTTAAAAATTAATCAATCAATCAATAATCAAATCATTAGACCAGGGAGTCGCATGACTAGATTTTTGGAAGGAGTACGTGATCGTATGGTCTGAAGCGGCTTATCTGTCCAGATAAGAATAAATTTCCTATCTTCTGCTAAAAAGAGAGTTTCAGTCGTGGCAGTGAGATCGTCTACGTCCAAATTCATCAGGAATATCATCATCATTCTCAAGACAGCCATCCTCAAACTCACTGCACAACTCGCTTCCAGATCCACTCTAATTCATCTGAATTCTCTTCCTCAAGACGTATCTGCTTTAAAAATTCCTCTCTTACATCATCCTCGGTTACAAACTTTCTTGACATTTGAAATTTCGAAGCAAAAAAAAAAAAAGAAGAAATTAATATAAAAACTTGAAACAATAAACACAACGTTGGGTCGAATCTGACTCGATAGGAGAAACTGCAATTTTAAAAGGCTGGTAAATAACCTCAAACTCCTATCTCACTTACCTCTATTGGACAATAGTTCCGAGAATGACTGACAACGAAGTTACTGAACGCCCCACTCCTGTAAAATCACTATTAAACTCACTACAGTGTTCCCAACGCTCACTGGGTCGCATACGATCCAGAATTTGTGGTTTAAGGGTTAATTTAAGTTATTGAATAGTATATAAAATCTTAGTCTCTATTGAACATATAATATTAACTAGTCTAGTTTTCACACAAGAAGAATAAAGGTAAAAAAAGAAAATATAACGCAGGGAAACCGGAAGAACAATATTGAATGCTAATACTTGCGCATTACAACTGATGGGTTATTATTGTCCTGGGAATCAGCTGAGTCCCTGGGTCAAGATTGAGTTTTACTCACAATTGAACATACGTCCACGCCACTCATCTAGTACTGCTAATACTAATACAATCACACTCGGACATATTGCCGCTCTTCTTTTGCGATGTCCACGCTCCACTAGCCATTAATTATAATTGACTGACTGGTTGCGCGCTGCATTACTGCATTATTTCTTCTCTAGTTTTGTTTGCTACATCAGCGTTTCCCACGCTCAGTGCTATATCTTTACTACGGTTTATACTATACTATTTAATATTCAATATTAAATAATATTACTTCACTACAATAACGATTCCTCCGGCCCCTTACAAACATATCAAGTTTAAAGGAAGTCGTTACAGACGTTTTCGAGAAAATTCCACAAAAATACTCAAAAATCTATTTAAGTAAAGTCGCACTTCCGGTTACACGATTCTTCAAATTTCGAATTCTAGCAATGTTTCTAATGTATATTAGTACTATATAGTTGGTAGAACCATGTATTGTATTGAGTAGTAATTTATAGGGAACCTTAACTTTACTGTTCTCCCCAGACCCCCCCCAAATAATAACATAATTTTTCCAGAAAAATGTCTCAAAAAAAAAAAAAAATAGGCATTTATGTGTTTTTAAAAGTTTACGAAGTTTAAAGAATATCATTGGAGACGTTTTCGAGAAAATCGAGAAAAACTAGGGAAACAAAAATGTCAGTAAACTCATAGTTCCAGTTCTTTGATTTTACCCGAAACCTTCGTGTCTGTTCCATACCTTAACGGAATGCCAAGTTTAAGCTTCCTGGAATTTTTCGTTTTTGTGGTATTCTGTTAACACATACATATATACGATATATATATATATATACAGCTCATTTTGTTCGTACTCAGGAGACTTCAAAAGTTGTATTTCCGGTATGTAAGAGATACAAAACTTAATTTATTATGTAAGAGAAAATAAAAAAAAAATCACTCACACAACTTTTTCTTACTCCTGTTCTCAAAATTAAATGGACAAATGGTATAGTTTGTACACCAATCATAAAAAAATTCGTCGAAAACTGAAAAAACTGTTCAGTAAAAGCGCACTTCCGGCTTACTAATTTTCTTAAAAACTTGGAATTTTGGCCATCTGTTTATTTCTAATTAATTTTGTTTTGATGATAGAATTGTATAATCAACTATGATACCACTTTAGAGGAAGCTCTAACCCCATTTCTCCCCTAAAAGTGCCCTTAAATGAATTTTCCCCAAAGAAATGTTTTAAATAAAGGTGTAGATCTTTGCATGTTTAGTTTATATAAGGGGTTTCAAGAAAATCGTCGGAGCCATTTTTGAGAAAATCGCGAAAAAGTGAAGAAAAAAATCATTTAATCAAGTGTTTAAACAAACGCACTTCCGGTTATCCAGATTTTTTCAAACTCGGAATTTCAACAAGATATTTAATTGTTATTAACATTATTTAGATGACACAATTGTCTAATAAACTGAAAAAGCAGTTAAGATGAAAACCTATCCCCACCTCTCCCCCAGAAGTGCCCTTAAATGAATTTTCCCGGAGAAATGTTTCAAATAAAAGTTGTAGCTCTTTGTATGTGTAGTTGATATACAAAGTTTAAAGAAAATCGTCGGAACCATTTTTGAGAAAATCGCAAAAACGTAAAAAAAAAAACTAGTAAAGTGGTATTTCCGTTTGAGGAATTTTGACAGATAACGCACCGTCAGATCCCATGATGATACCTAAACGTAATATCAAGTTTCAACTTTCTACAGTTATTCGTTTTTGAGCTATGCTGTTCACATACACATACACACACACACCCATACCGACCATTTGATAAAAACCACTTTTTTGAACTCAGGGGACCTCAAAACGGATATTTCCGGTGAAAACTCGATATCGAAAATTTTGACACGATTACAATAAAAATAATTAACAAAAAATTTGGACGAAGAAGATAATTGTGTGTCAGTCTTATCTCAATATTACATTCTGATAGAACCATATATTGTACTGAAGTGGTACTTTCCATAGCTGCTCTCTACACAACCACCCTTCCCCCAAACAATGTTTCTAGAAAAATATTTCAAATGAAACTGATCGTTATTTTAAGCGTGTCAAGATCAAAAGTAGCAAAAGGTCAGTCGATTAGATCTACGCCAGGCGCTGGCTGAATTCAATATTATTCTGTTAACCAAAACATACAATTAATAAAAATAGAAAATAAACACTAAGATATGCTCTTAAGTTGCCGTTGTCGTTAGTTTTTACGACGTTAACTAGGTGATGGATAGAACATGTATCGCATCTTCATTCGAAACATTCCTGTCGGAACCCACGATAGTTCATGATCCCATTAAGGGAAATAATAAATTTGAGCTTTGACATTTTTCAGAAATTTTATTCAAGCAAAATAAAAAACCCATATTACAGATTGCATCATTCACTGAGAAAATATTCATTAAAGTTAGGGCTGTAATATGATTGTGTTTTGTGGGGGTTTAAAAAAGAAATTCAGAATAGTAAATAATAATAATTTTTAATTTAACTCTTCTCTAAAGGGATCTCGTGAGGTCTGTGTTTATACAGAAGTTGGAGAGGATGAAAAAACAACTAAGTATATAGATTCAAAATATATAATTAAAATAACCAATATAAGTCAAAACTCAATAAATACAATATTGAGATATAACAACATATTAAGTGTCTTGTCATTTAGGAGAAATTTATAAACTTACATATTTTACATATTTTCTAACTTGAAGAAGGTTCGGTTTCTTGGGGCACTTCCACGACTCGCTACTGTAACATGGCTTTTTCTAATGAAGGACTTCACTCTTTTTACGGTATAAATTTTGAACTGAACCCTTCCCTAATATATTCACCTTATAACCCACCTTATATATTGTACGTCCGCCCCGGGGAAAGTGAGAAGCGGGAAATTCCATTTTATTGTTCTAAAGGTGTTCTACCTTTCTAACTGTCCCTCATTGTTTCACCCAACCTTCGTAAAATCCAATCTTGATATTGCTCTAAATAATAAATCAAATATATTTTACAAAATCATAATTTATATTTTTCCACCATTTCTCCCAAAGGTCTACACATTACAGGACATATATTTCTAGTGAAACCTCAATTTTGAAAATATAACACAGTAAGAGAAACTATTAATTATTGGCAATGCTGCGACATTATTAAATATAACAGTTACACCGTTTTCTTATTGGTTTGAAAAAAAGCTTAGCCATTTCTCCATTTTAAAGTTCCACTTAAATCAATTTAAAGTGATAAGAGATTAGTCATGCGGTTTGGTCCTGAGTGCTGGAAACTTGGAGACTTCCATACTTACTTGCTAAAAATAATCTGTCGATCGTGTCCTTGCAGATAGATGTGCACATCTAAAATGGATATGCACATCTAATTATATTGAATACGGAACAAACAATATTATTTTTAACTATATTCTACCTTTAGATAATTTTATTATATAAAACAGTAACGATATGCTCCATTAATATAAGAATAGAACCCCCTTATTACCTTATGTCCTTCTGTATGCATTTTTATGAAAAAGTCACGTTTCAAACTCTATTGACAGATTTATCCATACTGACAGATATCATACTGCCATTCGATACCTTGGACTATACAGATAAATCTATAACTGTTGTACGTAATGGCAGATTAGGTCCGCGGTGCTGGAAAGCTAACGAGATTTTTTTCAGGGGTTCCTGTTCGTTTTTTTTGTTATCAACAGGTTTCAGGTGTTCACCTATCATCAGTGTAAACAATGTAATATCATAATTACTCTTTAGCAAGTATATTGACAAGTATGTGCCCACTCTTATAATAATTATCAAATCTACCTGACATAGTCGAATATCCATAACTAATTGACGATCATAAAATTAAGCAATAAACGATGTCAATACTGCGTTCACTGTCAATATCAATTTGGTCGTTTATCTGTAGTTTTTAAAAGATATCGATAATTCAGAACAATTACATCATCAGCAATGCTACGGTTCAGTTGTATGTGAATTGGAGTGACATCTTTTCCAAATTTCTATGAAAAACTTCTGATAATTTAGACCAGGCACAAGAGCCTTCTCTTGGACAGTGTAATGAGGAATACACATATACATACATACACACCCACATACGCACACAAACACACACACACACACACACACACACATATATATATATATATATATAATAATTTATATACAGATGTCCCAAGGGATAGATAACGACTTTTTCTTGGAAACTAAAGATGCTAGAAAAAACTAAAAAATACGTGTTTCCCCCATGAGTTTTTTGTTAGGAAAACCCAAATTTTAATTTTGCAAATTTGTTTTTGGTGCTCCAGAAGCGAGATACAGGCACTAAGACTCATTTTACAAAATGGGGGAGGTGTGGGTTTTTATTTAAGAAATAGATTCCTCTATTTTTTTGTAAGCAAAATTTACTTGAACGGTTTTTTTTTCTGTGATTGATATTTTACAAGTTATGAATGAAAACATGATTCTTATTCAAAATGATATTATAACGGTTTTTTGATTGAATAAGAAGAGAGGAGAATTTATAATTTATTTTATTATAAATTTTACTCCTCATTAATTACAGATCTTGCTCGAACTGGCCCCCACCATTAGAGATGCATACATAAGCTTTTTCCTGCCGACCTTACTTTACCTTACCTTACGACCAAAGAAATACATCTCTAATGGTGGAGTTCAAGCAAGATCTGTAATTAATGAGGTGTAAAATTTATAATAAAATAGTACTTTTCTTCTTATTCAATCAAAAAACCGTAATAATATCATCTAGTAATAAGCAACTACTACATCAGTTGGTAATTGTATCCAGCCAGCTTTTCACATTATATAGATCACTTTTATTTGCAAGATTTTTTAGGGGGAAAATTTTGTTGTGAGGGATATGATATGGAAGAACTTTGACTTTATATTTCCTATTTAAGATTTCTATTGAGGGGTTCCCCAAGAAAGTATCCTAGCACCTCTGCCGTATATATTCTATACTGCCGACATTCCTTCCCATTCAAAAACAATCCTTCATTCCTAGGCAGACGATAACTGTGTCATCATTCCCAACTCAGCATTCCTTGCATACCTGGTTTACAAAGTCGCATAAATGGAAAATCAAAGTCAACCTCTTTAATTGCAAAAGTATAAACATTTCTTTATAATGTCATAGACGCGCCATCCTTTCACCTATCCTTCTCTGTGGCACCATAATCCCAACGGTAGACCTGGTTCGCTATGTCGGTTGTGTAATATGATTTACTGTGGGGATTAATAGAAAATAAATAAAATAATTTATAATTCAAATCTTCTTTAAAGGGATCTCGTGAGGGCTGTGTTTACACAAAAGTTTGGAGATGATATAAACAAATAAATACATAGATTCAGTATTTTTAATTAATTAATTACTGTAATGTTATGGTTTGATGATGTCTTTTTTTAGTGGCACGAGCGGTGTTGTAAAAAAAGGGCTTGTAATTATGCTTGAGATAGAGATAGAAGTATTAAGAATATAATCAAGAATGCACCACTGATTATGAAATAAATATATTTTCTAACTGAATTTAAATAGCTTTATAATATCACAGCGATTAAGTATAAATCAATTAATTAATCTAGATTAAATGCTAAACTCTTATGTTTTAACTTATAACTGGCACTGATTTGAAGAGGCGATTCCTGAAGCGTCCTGTTTGAAGGCTGAGTTTAGACTGTGTACTCTTTACTCTTTTAAAGCTAATGTTAGACTCTCTTCTTTGGAATTGCTCTCTCTCTCGCGGGGAATTCTCTTATACAAAAGAGTTACCCTAACGGGATTTTGTGCCTTTGTTTAATGATCCGAATTTACAGCACCTGACAGTAAAATACACTCTTTTTGAAGTTAAATTCACAGCACTAAGATAATTATAAAATATTAACAAAAATACAATTTTGGATACTATAAAATATTTCAAACTCTAAACTATTTTTTTCGATTTCGTCCTTCCACTACATTACCAATATATGTCAAAAATAAATAAATACAATATTGAGATATAACAACACAAGTGTCTTGTCATTTGGCTTTTTATAAAATTTAGATCTTATACATATTTTTCTCTGGCTTGAAGAAGATTGGGTTTCTTGGGGCACTTCCATCACTCACTACTGTAACATAGCTTTTTCTAATGACAGATTTCACTCTATTTATGGTATAAATTTTGAACTGAGCCCCTTTCCTAAAAAGGTCCACCTTATATATTCTACCTCCATCCCGGGAAAAGTGTGAAGAGGGAAATTCCCTTTGTCCTAAATAAATGTTGTGCCTTTCAACCTTGAATAAACCCAACTTTATAAATATAGGGAAAAATTCCCTACTTTACAATCATAAAATATTTAACAAGGATATATTTCGATACAATCTATATTTATTAATTCTTCCAAAGATGTACATATTGCAGTTGATAATTAGACAATCGGCTAACTTGGAACCCTTACACTAGACTAAAGAGACAGAAACTAAACAGATGATTTACACTTTTTTCTAGACTACTTTGATCGACGTTCCTATACTCACAATTGAAATAAAGGACATTATTATTAACACAGTCTAAAACCACAATGGACTTACGGATGCGAGGTTTGGGTTCAACTAAGCATTCCAGTACATACCGTATCCAACCCTTCCCGTCTAAAGGCCTTTGGAAAATCACCAGTGCTTCTTACAGTATCTCCAATCTCACCCTCCACACTGATCTTAGAATTCCTTTTGTCCACCAGCTAATATCATTCCGTTAAAAAAAAATTCATGATTCCAAAAAACATGCTCATTCTAATCCTCTTATCCAAAGACTATACTCAATAGTTACGCCTCCATTATACAGAAAATAAATTTAAATTACAAGGGAGGTAATCCCCATTGGGAGGAATCCCCCATCTTTTTTCCCAGGGCCTTGTCAATCTCTCCTGTATTCCACAAAAAATTCGCACATGATACGATGGATTGTAGTGAATATCAGGCAAAAAAAATAACCTATTCTTTCAATTGTATGATTCATTATCATCATTCTCCATCTATATAATATTAAGACAAATTAAATTAATTTATAAATTAATTTAATTAATTTAAAAATGTAGATGTATATTTTAAATTTTATTTTCTTATATTATATATTTTTATATCTGTATTATACAAATACAGATCATACATATTATACATATCATATTATGATCTAATATGTTTGTTGTTTTGATTTGCTTTTATAATCATGCGCAGGAGTGTTAAAGCTATTCTAGGGCTACCTGCTAACACCGCTTCCGCAATGTTTTACGCCCCAAGGCGGTTTCGAGGCTTAGGAGTACTCTGTTACCGGTGGGAAGCTCCCCTGCAGCATTGGTCCATCGCCCAAAGACTTGCAAGAGTAACTGATTCCCAGTTCCAAGCGATTTTTAATTATACGGAGGAAGCAACCAAATGCGTAGAAAGACTTGGAATGACAGATATTTGCTTGCAGGAAGTGCACAATATAAGGAAAATAAGGCAGACTATGCCCCTAAATGTGAACTATGCTCCTCTTCGTGGAATACCAAGGATAAGCGGACAAGTGGCCGGAGATGTTGGAGTCCTTTGCCGCAGATGCGGTAGAGAGTCGGAAACCCCTTCCCACGTATTGGGAAAATGCTCGTTCAACATGCTCCTTGTCACACGTCGCCGTCATGGTGTGAAGCGAAGGATTCTGGGGCAGCTCAGAGATAAAGGAATGTCGTGCTTTTCGAGGAAGTCTACTGCGTGGATACGGATGGGGCGCCAAGGTACGCGGACATAGTGGCCTTTCCAAAAAATAATAGGATGGCCATGATAATTGATCCTACGGTCCTGTTTGAGTCGAACAACCCGAATCAAGCAGAAGACGTAGATAAAGAAAAGAAAAGCATCTACGAGAAGTGCATCCTTTTTTTAAAAGAAAAGTTCCGAGAAGAGTTCGGCGAGAGGGATTTTACTGTAAAAGGGCTGTGGTTTGGAGCCCGTGGAACAATCCCTCGATTCACCGGAAAATACTTGGAGGAGATTGGCATGAAAGCAAGGGAACAATCGCTCCTAACGGAAAATATAATATTGGATTCGCTAGGTATTATCCAGCACCATGTATATGGGACTTAACGTCCAGCTCGCCTCCTCTCTACCTTCCGAAAGATATTGACTGAGTAACCTATTTGTCTGGATATGTTTTTATAGTTTTTACGGTCGAAGACTAACTAGTCATACTTTTATGGACATGAATATGTACAATCACATGTTCTATTTTGTTTTGTTTTGTGATATGTTTTTTAATCATGTAACCGACAAAGTGTTTACTCATTGCTATTTTAATCTGTTTTTATCAGCAAGGTACCTGTTATTGCACTGATTTTATTAATGATCATTGATTATTTAAGGACCATAGACGGTGATATATCATTACATGTAATCTATGATCGGTATGCTGTGTTTTCAGCAACCTAACTAAGTTAAGGCAGCATCATTTATTTTTTATTTGTACTTGTAAATATTTATAAATAAATTGTTTCTCTCTATTACGAATATTGTAAAAATGGCGTTTGCCCATATATGAATCTAAATAAATGTTGAACTCTGAAGTATATCCATCCAAAGGTTAAGAAATCCTGAAAGAAATTTAATTTAAAATATTTCCCGAGGAAATTCATTTTCCATTTTCATCGGCAGAAAAACTTCTCTAACAAAATGAAAAAATATTCAAATTTATTACGCAACAAAAATACTTTCCCTCACTGTGAAATTTTAAGGTTTATCAATCTGTGTATAAATTAAAATATATCCAACCAAAAAATATTATTTATGTATTTTTATTTTGGACGTTTTAGGAAAGTTTTCAAAAGAAACGATATAATTTACATAGAAATATCTGAATAAATTATAAGGGTGCGGTCTTATATTATGTAAAGTTAAAATGAAAACAAACAATCCCTCATTCCCCTTAACAATCTTAAAAGTGTTTGAAAATAGGCTTTCAATGTTACCAACAAAGCAAAAACAAAATTTCATATATTAAGTTCATTACAAGGCTACCAGCTAGCTTAGATTACGTTCAACAAAATGATGTTTTATCTCCTTTTCCCACGGCCGTTCAGTTCTTGCTCGCTTCCAAGGCTCGCTACTGTTGGCCCCCATTTTTTATCCCAATGGTCAACACCTTTTTGCCTTGACGGAAATCAACCCTGAATTTTGCACCAATGATTTGCGCAAGTTACAAAAAATAATGTTAAGTTACATTAGGGATAACAGCGTAATTTTTCCGGAGAGTTCATATTGCTGGAGGAGTTTGCGACCTCGATGTTGGATTAAAATAAGGAATCTATTTACTAGGTCTGTTCGACTTTTAAATTTCTACATGATCTGAGTTTAGACCGCCGTGAGCCAGATCAGTTTTTATCCTTAAATTTATTATACACTTTATTACGAAAGGACCGAGTATGGGGAATATTTCGTATGTTAGTTTTTGTTAATTATTAGTTGATTGTTTTGTTAGTTTTATTAATAGTTTGATTAATTTTGATTAATATTGTTTTGATTAATATTGCTATTTTGGCAAGTTAGTGCAATAAACTTAGGATTTATTTATGCAGATTTTTCTACATGTACGTAGTAATGTTTTTAGTTTCTTATATTTTGACTTTGATTTGTATTTTGGTTGGTGGCTTTTACCTCTAAGTAGATAACTATTTTGTTGGGGGTAGGGAAATAACTTCTATTTATTTATTTATTTCATTTATTAGTGCTTTTATCCAACGCGTGATAAAGTTTAGTAAACTGATGCTTACATTCTTCGGCAGGCTTACCATCCAATTATCAAATTTATGTTCTCTGTTAATTAAGACATAAAATTTTGTTAAATCATAATAAATTTGATCTCTCGATCGCTGTAATTGTGCTTGGAGGCATATCCCTGAATTGTAAATCTATGTGGCCTTATATATTTAGAGTGAACAATTATGTCTGTATTTAGTGGAATAACCTATAAGACCCATCTAATAATGCTATTGGCTTTTAGAAGATAATGTAATAGGACCATTCGGAAGCATTTTTTTTTTCTTTAAAGGCTTTACAGCAATAGCAGCAGCTTGAGAAATTTGTAAAATTTATGGAACCAATACTTTGTCAATTCATGCTGCACAGTATTGGTTTAAATATATAAGGGAAGAAGATATGAGCCTTCAAATTAAGGCAAGGCTGGAGTGTGACCGAACGGTTTTAAGAGAAGCTGTAGAAGTTGAAACTCGAACAAGCACTAGAAAACTTGCAGGCGAGTTAGAAAAGTCTCACTCTATCATAAATTGACACTTGCGTGACTTTGGAATGGTACCTAAAAGCTGGAGGACTATCCCTCCTCAGGAGTCGTCACCTCAGCAAAACGCACAAGGGTTGAAGTGTGTCAAAACTCTTCTAACAAATCCAAATGATTTTAAGATATACTTAAACAACCCAAACACACAAAAACAGTGGATTATGTCAGTCTGCTCGTATTGTGTCTTGAAGTAAAAGATTTGCAAAAAAGACAATGCTCTGTATGTGGTGGACACTTTAAAGGAGTATTGCAATTTGGAGTTGGTTTCCGATGGGCGAGCTATTACGTGTAACTCTATTCTGCACAATTGGATAGGATCCATGCTGTTCTGGCCGAAAAGTACCCCTCTTTAGTCAACAGATAAAATCTTCTTCATCAGTTATAGAAAGTAATATAACTTTTTCTACTTTTTCATTTTCACCCGACTTTCTGCAAACATTTAAATTTGATGACGGAACAACAAACTTCTGGTTTTGAGGGCAACAAAACCGAATTGCTTCATAATTTTCAAAAAGCCTACCTTTGTGGCTAGGGTAAGGCAAAACGTGCTTACTTTCTTCAACTTTGTTTCCAATGTAATTGAAAAATTTAGAAATCAGTAATAAATTATAGATAGTTACAGAATCTGTGTGGAACTTTTGATAAATCTTGAATCTAGTGAAACTTATTTAGAATTCACAATAAATATTGCAAAACAGAAAATTGTTTGTAACTGTGAATGTGTAATTAGAGCTTTGTCATGACTATGGGAAAATTTATATTTTTGGTGCAGAAAAAATTGGCAGTTTATGTAATTTATGTTTGTCAGATGATGGTGTGCATTTTTTTTTAAATTGTCCAATGTTTAGAAATTATAAGGAATAAGCTCTACAATGTTTTATTTATTGCAGATGTCAATAAATTAAATAATTTATATTTTTATGTTTCCTCAACTTTAAATATGAAACGTTTTGTTAAAGTTTAACCAAAGTCCCACACCATAAAAGGCAACCCTAAATTCTATTTTAATGGATAAATATTAAAAATACAAAAATGACAGACCTTTATATTATGTTTGCATTAACTTGTTGATTCGTTTGCCAAAAAAAATGCACTTAACAGTTAATCGACTTTCGTCCAGATTGAGATTTTTTTTGTCAATTTTTATTATTTATCATTCCTGGCAATAGATTTGGACAATTATTCATTTTATTAGTGTTTAATAATAATAGCTTGATGAAAACCAATTAAAATCATATATCTGATATTTTAACCGTCGTAGCATTTGTGATGGATGCAAAACATTAAAATATATTAATTTATAAATAAATCAAAATTATCAAAATATGTGACATACCCTTGCAAAAGGGCAAGCCAGGTAGAAGAAGTCCAGTTACTGGCATTGTACTACCCCTTCTCCTCAAAGGGGAGGAATTGAAGGAACAAAGAGAAGAGATTGTTTTAAAGACAGACTTGTTCTAAATATCAAGGTGGAAACATCGGAACACTACTTCAGGAATCGCTCTCTAAATATCTGTGCCAGTTTCACAATATATTAAATTAGTTTATAATATCAAATAACTTGTAGTTATTATTTGAAAGATTATATTTAATTGTTAACAGTGGTGACTTCTTAATTATTCTTAATACTTCTATCTTTTCCTCAAACATACTTACAAGCCTTTTTCTACAACACCGCTCGTGCTACTACAAATACACATCATCATCACACCATAACATTACACATTGTATATTCCATTTGTTCCTGACCAGTTTCGGATTTTCATTCATCGTCAGAGAAAATTCACCAAGTTCGTGTAGAGAGTTAGTTCACTTCAACGTAATGTTTCTGTTACACTCACATTTGTTGGTTGAATTTGCTCTGACAATGAATGAAAATCCGAAATCTGTCAGGAAAAAATGGAATATGCATGCTACGACGGATAAAATATCAGATGTTACCCACCAAGGCGGACCCATCCACATATTCAAAAACATACATCAATATATATATATATATTTTTTTTTTTTTCAGGAAGGCCAAATGGAAAGACGAATTCCTATAGCAGAGAGACGTAATGCCACATTTACTGATCGTGGACAATTTAAATATGCAAGAAGATTAGTTGTGAAGCTAGGAAGTGCAGTTATTACCAGAGAAGATGAACATGGATTGGCTTTAGGAAGACTAGCATCTATCGTAGAACAGGTGAATAATTTATATATGATAATTGTTGTGGTTGGTCCCGCAGAGTTGGTTGCAAAGCATCAGAGACATTTTTCGTTATAGCCTGCTTCTTTTTGTTAGCTAATGGTTTGTGTGTGCGTGTAAGTAAACAGCACATCTCAAAAACGAAATTTTGCAGAAAGTTCGTACTTGGTATTCTGTTTGGCTATCACCATGGGATAAGACAGTAAGTTGTCTGTCGTAATTCACCAACCGGATGTACTACTTTACTGAATGGTTTTTTCACTCTTTTTTTTTCTATTTTTCGAAAATCGGCCCATCGATTTTCTTTAAACTATATGTATATATAAACAAACAATATATTAACTAAACATATATTTGGTATACATCATAAGCTAAAAAGCTAATTTGATCTTTGTATTATTAATATTATTATTCCCCTCACTATTTATTATTATTCAAGGAAGGGGAGGGCAAACCCTACGCTATCCAAAGCCTCCCTGGGCCCATATAGCTACCCCTAAGGAATAACAACTACTTGGTCTGGAACAAAATTCCAGGCTCAGGCTTTACCCATCTAAGTTTCACCACAGAACGAACAAATCGGACCAAAACCTTAAAAGGACATAGCTTAAGATCCTCTACCGATATCCTATTCCGGCCGAAAGTCCTAAACCTAATCTCCTCACAGCCCAAACAATTCGTCATTCGATGCATGGATGTTTTCTCATCCGTCTCACAAACTCTACAAAAGGGGTCATGCATGAGTCCCATTGTATAGAGATGTCTCCTTAAGCCACAATGCCCAGTGAGGAAGCCAACCAGATGCCTCTGAGAGAGGTCCGGACCCCCAATGAGCATCTTAGACTGCCGACAAAGGATGCGAGACTGCATCCATAAGGATGAGTGCTGCGAGGTCATCCACGTTTGGAAGCCTGACAAACATGTGTCACAAGACACACCAACAGCAGGCTCGGGACCAATGAAAGGGAGAGAGACGCCTAATTTGGCAAACCTATCCACCTCCTCATTCCCAAAGATTCCCATATGACCTGGAACCCAGACTAGAAGCACATCCTTCAATGAAGAAAGATCTTCTTCCAGTCTTTTAGAACATTCCACACCAATCTAGAAGTGAAGACACATGAGCTAAGCGCCTTCAACGCATCCTGGCTGTCCGAGCAGATTTTTTTTTGTTTTTTTTGAAGCGGGTGGGGCCAATGCACCTTTTTCCGGTCTATTGTGCTATGCCCCCTGGGTTCCGCAGGCTTCCGACAGCACCCGAACAGATGTCCCAGCTGAACATCCGTTCTACAAAATCTCCATCAGTCTGAGATCCCTAAGGAATCCCAGTATCCTGACAGGCTCTAGAAAGGGTATATCCCCCTCCTCCACCTGGTCGCTACCCAGGTTCTTGAACCTTCTCTGAGTGGCAGCCTCGCAGTCTGTTAGGAGATGTAATGGAGTTTCCTCCAGCTCCCCATAGAATCTCCATGAGCTGTCATTTTCCAAACCCAGCTTCACCAGGTGCACACCTCTAAGTCGGCAATGCCCCGTGAGGAAACCCGAATGAACGAGGAGCTTGTTCTTGCTCAATTCAATGCAGGCCTTCGATCTCCGTCGGTTATAATTTCCCAAGCAGATCTTGGCCTGCCGCAAACCGGGGAGGGAGTACCAGGGTTGAGTTCTCCTCGTCTCCTCTTCCTTCCTAAGTTCCTCCAACAGAAACTGATCTCGCTAACCCCACAAAAAGGTTCCGGTCCTAGAAGCGGGATCGTAACGCCTATCTTGGCCAGAGCGTCGGCCATCTCATTCCCTTCAATGCCATTATGCCCCGGCACCCACCAAAGCACAACTTTATCCCTCTTGCCTAGGTTATTATGTTTATCTAGGCATTCCAGACCATTTTAGAGTTGATAACCTGATGCACTCAATGCTCTAATGGCTGCTTGGCTACCGGAAAGGATAACAATCTCCTGATTCCTATAGATACAAACACCTTTTAAACTAGTGTTACGTCCATCCAAAATACAACAAAGAATTGCATAAACCTCAGCCTGGAAATTCCCTTCACTAATGCATAAAATAAAATTTAATTAAGTTTGAAGATATTTTGTTAATTATAATTATGTAAATTATAGTAAGTTAAAGTTGTGTGAGGGTTTAACATCAGATTTTTTTCTTCCTTTTCTCTTACAGCTGTAAGAGTAAAAGTATTACAATGATCTCAAATTTTAGTGATCTAGTTTTCACCAGAAATTAATGTTTTGTAATCTATTGGACTCCTATCGACCGAAATGCAACATCACTTAACATTCTTTTCTTTTTTGTGTTTCCGTAATTATCTTAGCAAATTGTTCCAATGATTATTTTCTCTTTAAACATGACCGCCATATTTATTTCACACAAAAGGACCCATATTCATTTTTACATAATATATCAAACATTTTCTTTTCTAGGAAAAATTGTGCAATGTTTATAGTTTCCTTTAAAATGGCACACTTCAATAAATTACAATCTACGGTTCTATAAACTTGAAAAAAAAAAAAAATCTGGTGTGAAACACTCACATAACATTCCCTTACTCCAGTTCTCAAAATTATAATTGACAAAATTTTATAGTTTTTTGTACCAAATTTAATAAAATTCGTCGAAAACTAGAAAAAACTCTTTAGTAAAAGCGCACTTCCGGTTTTTCTAATTTCCTTAAAACGCGGCAATTTTGGCCATCTATTTATTTCGAATAAATTTTCTTTGGATGATAGATAGAATTGTATAATCAACTATGATAGCACTTTAGAGAAAAGCATAACCCCATCCCTCCACTAAAAGTGCCCCTAAATGAATTTTCCCAGAGAAATGTTCTAAATAAAAGTTGTAGATCATTGTATGGTTAGCATATATAAGAAGTTTCAAGAAAATAGTCGGAGCCATTATTGAGAAAATCGCGAAAAAGTGAAAAAAACCATTTAGTAAAGAGTGGTAAAGTAAACGCACTTCCAGTTATCCGATTTTTTTTTTTTTTTTAAACTCGGAATTCCAACAACATATTCAATTCTAATTAACATTATTTAGATGATCAGAATTGTCTAATAAACTGAAATAGCACTTTAAATGAAAATCTAACCCCACCTCTCCCCCATAACTGCCCTTAAATGAATTTTCCCAGAGAAATGTTTCAAATAAAAAGTTGTAGCTCATTTGTATGTATAGTTGATATTCCAAGTTTAAAGAAAATCGTCGAAGACATTTTTGAGAAAAACGGAAAAAAGTAAAAAAAAAAAAACTAGTAAAGTGGTACTTCCGGTTGAGGAATTTTGACAGATAACGTACTTGTCCAGATCCCGTGGGATATCAAGTTTCAACTTACTACGATTTTTCGTTTTTTGAGCTACCTTTGCTGTTCTCATATATACACACACACACACCCACACACAAACCATTTGCTAAAAACCACTTTTTTGGATTCAGGGGACCTCAAAACGGATATTTCCGGTGAAAACTCGATATAGAAAATTTTACACGATTACAATACTTCCGGCTCTTACTAGGAGGAAGAGAAAGTAATAACTAAATTGAAGAAAACTTGCCAATTAGAGTTGTTTGAATTACATCGCAGGAAGTTCAAATTTTATATTCCCCGTTTGAATTATTATCAGAGAAGCCGATCAGAAAATTCCACTGTTTATGGAATGGAAAAACTCTGTCTTTGTGACAGTTTGTTGTAAAATTTGATGTGTAGTGGATAAATTACTTTTATTCAAACAAAGTATTAAAAAAAAAAAAAATTATTATTATTACTGAAAGAAATAAATAATAATTAATAAATTTAAAATGACCTTTAATATGCACGTGTTTTATCTATTAACGCTCCAAGGACACAGCTGATCTTGTTTTGTTTTTTTCATTTTAACAGCGAAAATATTCGCTTTATCTAAATAATTGTTTACTATTATTTTAAAAATCTTAAAATTTTTTCGTTTCAAAATCATATTTATAGATAAAATCTATATTAAGGTCTTTAGTGTTATTAGAATTACTTTTAATTCTTCAAATAATTTTATTAATTCTTCTAAAGGGAATTCGCCAATTGGGAAGGATAATATTGTGATGAAACAGAAATGTGTTGAATTTTAAGAGCAATTCTTAAAAGAGTAATACTTTTTATTACAGCTGCTATGAAGCACACAACTTTCTTTTATTGCAATTTGCCCACAAGGTCTAGGGGAGTAGGGACCCTACGGGTTACTCCATACAATTCGTCTGAACAGTACACAGCACACTTAAACTACATATACCCTACCTTTTAAAGACTCCATCCCTGTTAATTGGCATAAGCCAAGGGAGAAGGAAGAAGGGATTAGGTCGGTGGTAGCATGCTGGACTAGCAAAGCTATTAAAATTTAGTGATAAAGTATCCTTCAAAACATGCTATTTATTATACACTATTTTCTAATGTCTAATCACAATTTGTAATAATTCCACTTTGTCATTAAACACACAGAAACATAGTAACCATTACTTTATAATCTCCCGCACATACATATAATCAACAAGCCAATAAGTGTGTGTGTGTGACAGATACAATACGTTGATGTAAACTCTCTTACACGTACTTAATAAGAGACGTTTACATCAACGTATTGCTTGTGTTACACACCGCACTTATTTAGCTTGTTGATGGTAATTATAAACTCTCTTACACGAACTTAATCAAGGGAAGGGAATAGCCAAGTGGTTAGCGTATTGGACTCCCACGCGGAGGTTCTAGGTTCGAGTCCAGCTGCCAGCTGTGCTACGCTTAGATTTTTTTCTTCCTAGAAGCATCTACAGCTCACTTTCCGGTGATGGACAGTGTTGTCTGTAACGAGAGAACACTGTCCGGAGGCCGGCAGTGCACTGAGAAGGTTCCGGGCGCCAATGAATGTTGTCGCGCCTTAATTTAAAAAAAAAAAAAAGAACTTAGTAAATTTGCTGTGACAATGGATGAAAATCCGAATCCGGTCTTAGAAATACAAGAAATATACCTGCTATGACGGATAAAAAATACCCAGATATTATCCAGCATTGCGGCCTATCCAAATATTCAACAAAATTACATTCTTTAAAAGTACAAAATTATTAGTATTAAATTTCATAAATCATAAAATATTATAACCTTGAATTAGTCAGTATAAATATATAAACGACTCTTCTGTTTAAATTATTACAAATGCAATTGTTATCTAATGAAACACGTGATATCAATGTGATTTGAATATTTATATATTGCATCAAAGTGAACCGTAGCTGTATAAATTCTATTTAATTGTAATAATATTTATAGTCATTGTTTTCCTATATTTTAGTTTTCTTTATCAACTTCCTTCAATTTTAATAAATAAATAAAATAAATAGCTCTTCAAGTTTTTGTTTTGTTTGAAATTGATTTCGAAAGATTTATTTGTTGATTATTTATTGATTCCTGAACCATTTATTTCATAATTTTCGAGGAATGCATGTTATTCATTTTTCCAATAAAACTAAATATTTTTTCGTTAAATCATACATTTTTTTTTTAATTAAATCTTTATTTATTTTTTATATTTTTTTAAATTTTATTTAGAATTTTACAACTACATGCTAGGCACGTAACATGTAAAAGTGACAAAATATACATAAAAAAAAGAGGCGTGATTGACGTGAATGTTAAGTTATTCATTGATTAACCATCAGTAGATGCCCAGGAGATTGCGAGGCCAACAGTGCTTCAGTAGTCTTGGAGGCTTATCCTGAAGTGAATTTGAAGAGAGAAAATGTGAACCAGAGGATTAGAGGATGGAGGGAGAGATTACTATGGAATTTGAGATATCTGGATTTCGCTAGGGTGTGTATGAATGGAGTCTTCAGGTCAGTATGGATTGTTTTGTACGAGACGTAAAAAGGAGCATCGACAATACCAACTATGAGCTTAGATTGGTGAGTCTGGAGTCTGTTGAGATTACTTCCTTTTTTCAATTCCATAAAGCTCTAATCCGTAATTCCAAATTGGTGCGAGCAGAGCGGTATAAAGTCGTCTTTTATTTTGTAGTATCTTATTTCAAACAAATTAAAACCTACTTATAATGGTAGCAGGGTGATGGTGATTTGTCAAAAATATAATGAAGACAAACTTATAACCTGCACTTTACATAATGTTATATTTTAACGATATATTTAAGGGTGATGATGATGTTGGTAGCGTGATGTAGAATGAAGGCGTTGGCTGACGGGAGTTGTCTGAAGTGTGATATGGCTAATTGGAACTCTTGCTTGTTTTAACGGTAGATAAGATAGTGTGGCTTAGCTTAGTGTATCTTTCAAGTGTATCAACTTGTTTACTGCACAAAGTTGATCTGGCGATGGTTTTTTACTCATTAATGTTTATTTGGCGATTGATGTATTCTATTACAAGGTTATTTTGACGACTGATTTTTAAACCTAAAAGATTTTCGTCTTTTTATGCCCAGTTTCTTCTACCAACTTCTAGGGAAGAGATTGATTGTCCAGAGAGAACTGGATTGTTGATTGTATGTATGTGCGGGAGTTTATAAGGTTATGTTACTGTGTGTGTGGGGGTGTTCAATGAAAAAAATGGATTTACTTTATGTTATGTTATTTTATGTTACGTTATGTTATTTTATATTATGTTCTTTTATGTTATGTTGAAACATTTTTCCTGGTAAATTTATTGGGTTGAACATTTAAGTTTTCCCTTACAGAACCACTCCAGTACAATATATGGTTCTAACACCTAAATAGCTTCAAAAGTTTATTCGCCAATTTATTGGAGTGTAAATTTAGGAAAATAGAAATCATTTATTGCTGATAATTGGAATTAATTGAAATATATCTAAATTGTTGAATTTATATTATTATCTACGTTTATGTTTATTTTAAATATCTGTTGTATAAGCACTATTATTTATGCTCTATAAATGTTTTAATTGGGTTTCCAGCCACGTAAATTAATAAATGCTTATAATTGGATACAGATACAAATAGTTGAAATGAAATATATGGCCAACTGGTGTGAATTTTATTAATGAATAATAAAATATTATTATGGGGGGGGGGATTTTGAATTAAATTGTAAAAACATATCTTATAAGGTGCTTGCCATTGTTATATATTTTAATTAATTTCTTCCTTTATAGCCATTTGCTACGCATTTTCAGGAGTAGACCAGAGGCTGCCTAAGCATATTCTTATTGCGGAATTAGTAACAAAATTTAATGCCTTAAGATGATTTTCTTTAACTCTTCCATATGTAATTGAAGCATAATCTAATGTAGATCGAACGATATCCTTATATATAATTAGGAAATTTTATGGTTGAGCCCCCAAACTAATTCTGGCAATGTATATTAATACACATACGAATTTCATAAATTTTTCCTTTTGTTATAGTTTAAACGCTTACCAAATCAAAAATTTGGAATCTAATGACACACATAAAAATTTATGTTCATTAGCCACAAGAATCAAGTTACCATCTATATTACATATTACATGTATAGTTACTATGTATTCTTTTCTTTTGAGAAGGAATACAATACAAAATAAAATGCTTATTTCTGTCTAAATGAATGTAAAATGTTGGTGTGTAATATTCGTAAGAATCTCCCTATGTAAGCCCTCATACGTTGGTCCAGTGGCTAGCTCACTCGCCTTTCGGGCAAGAATTCAAGATTCGATTCCCGATGTTAACCCATATCTTGATGAAAAATGGGAACGAAATTTAAAGAAAATCGTTGGAACCGTATCGAAAAAAAATCACGAAAAACTGTAAGAACCATTTTTAGTAAAGTAGCTTCCGATTGATGGATTTTTGATTGAAATCTTCGTGTCTGATTGATCTTGAGACTTATTTACTGTACAAAGTTGATCTGGCGATGGTTCTTTACTCATTAATGTTTATTTGGCGATTGATGTATTCTACTACAAGGTTATTTTGACGACTGATTTTTAAACCTAAAAGATTTTCGTCTTTTTATGCCCAGTTTCTCCTACCTACTACGTGAAAGTAATACCAACTTTGTGCTGACCGCGATTTTTCGATTTTGAGACACACACACACACATTGATTTTGAGAATTCAAGGTGAATCAACTCAAACCTAATTACACAGCCTTCATATTAAACCGAAAAACCCTTCCTCCTGTATATTTCAACCATATTCCTTTACCACCCGTCACAAAAGTTCGTTACCTTGGTAACAATCCTGACAAACGACTAACATGGAATCCCCATACTCGACTAAAAAGTACTGAACTGAATAACAGATAGGAAATACTAAAAAAACTTCTAGACAAACGTACGAAACTTACATTACATAGCAAACGACAGCTATTAGCCTCTCTATTAGCCCCTATTTGGACTTACGGAATTGAACTATATGGGATAGCCAGACATTCAAATCTTTAACGCATTCAATCCGTACAGTCCAAAATACTTTCCAATTTAATCTTTCCAAGTCAATGCCCCCTTCTACGTTTCCAAACACACCATCCATAACGAGCTTAAAATTCCCTTCGTTTCTGCCAAGTCCCATTATCTAAAGTTCCATTCCCAACTATCCTCTCATTCAAATCCAAGCGCTCTCAACCACAACTCTCCCCTCTAACCCATCACAACGACTGAAGCGTCGATGGCCTGGCGATTATCTGCTTACATAATTGGCTGTCTTGTAGAGACTCCATCCTTTATGGTTTATTACGATTGCCATCACTGATGACAGTCGTTCATGTAGATCAGGTCATGTGTGCCGCGGTCTTTAGCCAATGCACACATTATCCTCATGTTATCTATTTTACATGTTGCACATAACATTTTGCACTTGTAAAAGTCTTGAAAAAAATAAAATTAAAATAAAAAAGAAAAAAGACACATCCACATTCGCAGATTAGATTAGATTAACACAGTGGCACCATAAGCAAATAAGGAAATAAGACCCACAATAAAAATGACAATATTAACATGAACACAGGAGAAATATAATCAATATAAAATGGGAAAAATAAGGGATAAGTCTGCTTAATGGCTTTAATTTTGATTTATATGTTGATTTTTTGTTTTTAATTTTGATTTTGTTGATTTTATAAAGTATTAGGAGTATGTCTGGTTTATTTTTTTCTTTTCAATTATTTTTTTGTTGGTTTACTTCCTGTTTGGCAGAAACTAGCGTTGACCTACACTAGGAGGTCTATTGTGAATCCTCAGTGGTTATAGCACGTCCTCTAGCTTTCCCATTTGAAGTGGGCCTATCAAAGCTGAAAGCGCCTCTGTTGTCATGAAGCTTGTGGTTTCGGGTTTGCTTACGCCCAATTGAAGAAAACTTATCCTTGAATATGTGTATGGGGGTCCGCAATGCTGGATAATATCTGGTATTTTATCTGTCGTAGCAAGCATATTTATTTTGTTCCTGACCGATTTCGGGGTTTTTATCCATCGTCAGTGTAAATCTAGCCATTTTGTGCAGAGAGTTCACTTCAAACATTGCTTTTGAAGTGAACTCTCTGCACGAAATGGCTGGATTAACTCTGACGATGGATGAAAATCTGAAACCGATCAGGAACAAAATAAATATGCATGCTATGAAGGGATAAAATACCCGACAAATCTTATCCTCAACAGGCCGGCACACCCACAAAGAATGTGTACAGGGATTTCCTTCTCAGCCTTACAATATTGGCAAATCGCCTCCGCTGTAAGTAGTAGCTGATGCATGTGCCTATTCAGCCTACGATGCCCCCGTTAGTAGACCCATTATTATCCATATAACCTTCCGGCTATGGTCCAACTAGATCCCTGGTAAATTTAGGCGAAACTTTTTTGATAAAGAGGTTCGCCTGTCTCTGACATGGTGGTCCCTTCCATCATTGCAGACGCTAGTCTTCCATCCAATCTTTGATGGATGTTTGAATCAGGGTCTTGCACAAACCCGCTTACACACACACACACATCACTAAAATCATTTTTCGTATACAATGACCCTGAAACTTGTACTTCCAGTGAAATAACTCAATTTCGAATATCTAGCACGACACTAGGAGTAAAAAAATCTGGTGTGAAACACTCACACAACTTTCTCTTACTCCTGTTCTCAAAATTATAATTGACAAATGATATAGTTTGTGTACCAAATATAACGAAATTTGCCGAAAACTGACAAAACTTTTCAGTAAATGCGCACTTCCGGCTTACTAATTTTCTTAAAACTTGGAATTTTGGTCATCTATTTATTCTAATTAATTTTGTTTGGATAATAGAATTATATAATCAACTATGATACCACCTTAGAGGAAGCTGTCACCCCGCCCCACCCTTAAATGAATTTTCCCAGAGAAATGTTCTTAATAAAAGATGTAGATCTTTGCATGTTTAGTTTATATACGAAGTTTCAAGAAAATCGTCAGAGCTATTTTTGAGAATATCGCGAAAAAGTGAAAAAAATCATTTAGTAAAGTGTTAAAACAAACGCACTTCCGGTTATCCGATTTTTTTCAAACTCAGAATTTGAACAACATATTTAATTTTAATTAATATTATTTAGATGACAGAATTGTCTAATAAACTGAAATAGCAGTTAAGATGAAAACCTAACCCTACCCCTCCCCAAGAAGTGCCCTAAAATGAATTTTCCCGGAGAAATGTTTCAAATAAAAGTTGTAGCTCATTGTATGTGTAGTTGATATATCAAGTTTAAAGAAAATCGCCGGAGCCATTTTTGAGAAAATTGCAAAAACGTAAAAAAAAAACTTGTAAAGTAGTACTTCCGGTTGAGAAATTTTGACAAATAACGTACCGTCAGATCCCAGGGTGATAACTAAACGTAATATCAAGTTTCAACTTTCTAGAGTTTTTCGTTTTTGAGCTATGCTGTTCACATTCACACACACATATACACACACACACACAGACCACTTTTTTGGAACCAGGGGAAACGGATATTTCCGGTGAAAACTCGATATCGAAAATTTTACACGATTACAATACTTCCTCTTACTAGGAGTAAGTAAAAGTGAAAGTAAGACATATTATTTATGGTACGTAAAACTTCATCTATAATTAAAACGCATAAATAGTGCATTCAGAGAACAATAAAGAGATTTGTAGAAAATTGGAAAAAATTATTTATAGAAATATATGACACTCCTGTTACTTTATAGTTTACTTTATATAGTTTATATAGATTAATTATTTCATAAATACTGTGGTCATAAACTTTTTTGGAAACTAAATAATAACCCAACTTAGTGAACATATATCAAAAGTGTAACAATTATTTGTAAACCAAACGTGGGTGGCCAAAAAGTTAGGAACAAGCTCAAATGTACCTGACAGTATTATATTCTGTTACATTTAATTTATTTCTATTTTCAATTAAAACTTTCCAATGTCTAATTTTATATTTCTCTTACTCCTAGTAAGAGGAAGTATTGTAATCGTGTCCAATTTTCGATATTGAGTTTTCACCGGAAATATCCGTTTTGAGGTTCCCTGAGTCCAAAAAAGTGGTTTTTAGCAAATGGTCTTGTGTGTGGTGGATGTGTATGTGAACAGCACAGCTCAAAAACGAAAAATCGTAGAAAGTTCAAACTAGATATTCCGTTTAGTTATCACCATGGGATCTGACAGTGGGTCCATCCTGTCAAAAGAAATTCCTCAGACCGAATATCACGTTCTCGTTGGTTTTTGTTTTACGTTTTTGCGATTTTCTCAAAAATGGCTCCGACGATTTTCTTCAAACTTGGCATATCAACTACACACACAAAGAGTATAACTTTTATTTGAAATATTTTTCCTGGAAAATCCATGTAAGGGCAGTTATGAGGGAGGGGGTGGGGTTAGATTTTCATCTCAAGTGCTATTTCAGTTTATTAGATAATTCTGTCATCAAAATAATGTTAATTAGAATTAAATATGTTGTTGAAATTCCGAATTTAAAAAAAAAGAAACGGATAACTGGAAGTGCATTTATTTTAACACTTTACTAAATGATTTTTTTTTCCCCTTTTTCGCGATTTTCTCAAAAATGGCTTCGACGATTTTCTTGAAACCGAGCATATAAACTAAACATGCAAAGATCTACATCTTTTAATTAAATCATTTCTCTGGGAAAATTCATTCAAGGGCACTTTTACCGGAGGGGTGGGTCTACAGCTTCCTCTAAAGTGGTATCATAGTCGATTATACAATTCTATCACCCAAACAAGATTAATTAGAAATAAATAGATGGCCAAAATTGCCGAGTTTTAAGAAAATTAGTAAACCGGAAGTGCGTTTTTACTAAACAGTTTTTTTTTCAGTTTTCGACGTATTTCGTTAAATTTGGTACACAAACTATAACATTTGTCAATTATATATTTTGAGAACAGGAGTAAGAGAAAGTTGTGTGAGTGTTTCACACCAGATTTTTTTCTTACGTGAGAGAAAGTATAACAATTTTTACAAATTTTCAAAACTGAATTCACCGGAAATATATGTATTGAAATACGCGGAATAGGATGAAGTACTTATATGCATGTCAGCTTAACGGAAAAATCTGGTGTGAAACACTCACACAAGTTTCTCTTACATTGGGTAATGGAAAATGGTAAAAATGCAAATTTTCTTTAAATTGGTTATTTTTATCTAATTGTTCTAAGATAAATATATACGTAGACGTGGTGAGTGTACATGATGTTTTAGCACACCTGGCAGGCAGTCGTTTGAATGTATTTACATTATAATCTAGAAGACAGCGTCCCAATAAAAACGAGGAAAAAAACTTGAATGATCAAAACGACTTTATCCATGTGTTAACTACATATTTTCTGCATCTGTTTTAATAATATCAAAAATATAATGTAAATCAACACAAAGAAGGATTAACTGTTTATAAATCAATTGTCAACTCTTTTTTTCCTCCAATATAACATCAAATTACAAAAAAAATAACAGGGAAGGCAATAGCTAAGTGGTTAGCGTACTGGACTCCCACAAGGAGGACCCAGGTTCGAGACCAGCTCTGCTACCCTTAGATTTTTTTTTCCTAGGAGCCTCTATAGCTCACCGTCCGGTGCCAGCAGTGCACTGAGAAGGCTCCGGACGCCAATGACCATAGATTTAACGCGCCTTAAATTAAAAAAAAAAAAAAAATCTGGTGTGATACGCTCATACAACTTTCTCTTACTTCAGTTTTTATAATTGTAATTTACAACAAACTTTATAGTTAGTTATAGCAAATTTAATGAAATTCGTCGGTGTTTTTATTGCGAAAATCACAAAAACTGAAAAAAAAAAACTGTTCAGCAAAAACCCACTTCCGGTATTCTAAATTTCTTCAAACTCGGAATTTCAACAACATACTTAACACTAATTAACATTATTTAGATGATAGAATTGTATTACAAACTGAAATAGCACTTTAGTTGAAAACACCTAAGCCCACCTCTCCCCCAAAAGTGCCCTTAAATGCATTATCCCAAAGAAATGTTTCAAATAAAAATTGTAGTTCCTTGTATGTATAGTTGATATTCCAAGTATAAAGAAAATCGTTGGATCCGTTTTACAGGAAATAGCGGGAAACTGAAAAATACTTTTCCTGTAAAAACGCACTTCCGGTTATCCGATTTTTTTCAAACTTGGAATTTCAACAACAAATTTAATTCTAATTAATATTATTTAGATGATGGAATTCTACAGTAAACTGAAATAGCACTTTAGAGGAAAAAACCTAACCCCTCCCCTCCCCTAAAAGTGCCCATAAATGAATTTTTCCAGAGAAATATTTCAAATAAAAGTTGTAGATATTTGTAAAAGTGGTTGATGTACCAAGTTTGAAGAAAATCTTGGGAGCCATTTTTGAGAGAATTGCAAAAAAGTGAAAAAAAAAAAACTAGTAAAATGGTACTTCCGTTGAGGAATTTTGACAGATAACCCAGTATCGGATTCCATAAACGGAATATCAAGTTTGAACTTTCTACGTTTTTTTCTTTTTGAGCTATGCTATTCACATACACATACACAGACCCTTTTCTAAAAACCACTTTTTTGGACTCAGGG
>JAAEAF010009123.1:0-33478 GCA_011037195.1 Triatoma infestans
TTTAAATGTCGCACTCTCGGAATGGCAAAAGAAATGTTTAAAAATGGGTATTAAAAACAGCAAAAGATGTGTACACAAGTAATCTATTATTGGCGGATGATCAATTGATCTTGGCCCAAGATAGAGAGGACATTGTATATATATGTTCAGAAAATTAAAGGTAGAGTATGGAAAGTGGAATCTAAAGATAAATATGGAAAAAAACAGAGCACCTAGACACATCATAAGGGGGGCCCAGTAATAGTAGATGATGTTCAAATTAGAACAGCCAACTATTTCAAATACCTGCGATTAATAATAGATGATAGCCTATAATACCTGTGTTAATGATGTGCTGAAAAGAATTGGACAGGCAAGGAAAGTCATAGCCATGCTCAAACCAGTTCTGTAGAATGCCGAAATCCTTCCTAGTACGAAATAACATATTTTAAGGCAATATTCAAAGCTAAAGCAACATATGTGGCTCAGACGTGGACCATAACAAAGAAGTACAGAGAGAAACTGCTGGCAGCTGAAATGGATTTTTGGAGAATACAAAAAAAATATTAATGGTAAAATAGGTGCTTTCGCCCCCGTTCTGAAAAAATAGGCATTACTTCACTTTTTTTTACCTTAAGTTTATAATTTGCACTAAATATTTATTTGACTTCTATTTTATATAAACGGAAGAATTTAAACCTAATAAAATGACCTTTTTGAAGGACCTCCCTCTCCACCAAAACGTCTTTAATTGAACATTCACGGATATAATATCAAACACAAAAGTGATAAATCTCTGTATGTACGTACATTTAGCACAAGAAATTTAATGAAATCCATCTGTATTATCGTGGAGAAAACTGTTCAGTGAAAACGCTCTTCTGGTCAATCGATTTTCTTGGAACTCAGAATTGTGGCAATTCTAATTAATTTGATTATCAGATTATTTTCTTTGTTGGCCGTTAGTTGTAAGATGAAAGCAAGAATTTGTTGGCTTATCGACCAATTCAAGGTAAAAAACAAAAAAACAAAGTAATTTTGTAATTGTTTTTTTAATAATTAACAAGTTCGACGTTTCGACAAACTTTGTTTGCCTTCTTCAGGAACAATACAAAAAAAAAAAAAAGAGAAAAATTATAACACTAATTATAACACAAAACACAAACAAAAAACAAAATATATATGTGTGATTTCTGTGGGATTGCTAAGTCTGTAAACTTTAGCCTTAGAGACTTAGTAAACTTTACAGACTTAGCAGTCCCACAAAGTTTGTCGAAACGACGGAACTTGTAAATTATTAAAAAAACAATTAAAAAATTGTAATTATTCTTGCTTTCATCTAATTAATTTGATTATAGATCTGATTGATTTGGTTGAATTGTAAAAGAAACTATAAGTTGAAGTCAACTGTCCACACTTAATGATGCCCTACTCTGATGAGGGATGCGAATCCGAAACCGGACAGGAGCAACAAAATGGAGTATGCTATGACGGATAAAATATAGATAATGTCTGCTGCCACCATTATACCCCTCTCTTCTAGTGCACTCACTACGAGAGTCAAGATATTTAGTTTTATATATTAAACCAAGTTTAAACAAACCAGCTGGTTTTCTTCAAACTCTGAATTCCTTATGAGCGTCATTTTCACCTGGCGGATATCACAACCATTTCCCAAGAGAACGTGAAAACACATCAGCTTTTCCACCCAACCTTTTTCCCCCGCGGGTTGTAATCTTGTAATCTTTTAGTCTTTGGCCAAATAGGTTGGAGATGTTAATAATATCTCGCTAACTTTCTGACGTCTCCCTATCATCGTTTTACGATCTACAGGCGAGATGACCGGTAGGCACTTTACTCAATAATGTGACAGGGCTGATGTATGCGTTTTCTCTCGGAGGCCACGAGACATACAACGAATTTACAATTTTTCACCTCACTTAATACGTTAAAATACAAATTTGTGTAAATTGCACGAATTGAGTTGTGTGTTCATATTTCAACATCACATTCTGCTTCCATTAGCGTATAACAATGATATAGACCTATCGACAAAATATTCAGTAAAAATTACAACATCGCGAGAAGTAATTTTGTCAATTCGAACTACGAGAAGTGTAAGAAAGAGAGAGTCTTAGGTCTATGTTGACTTCTGATTTTTGTTCTGTAAAAACAGGTTTGCTGAAAATTGTTATTTAGAAGTAATAAAACTCTGACAGATAAACGAGGAGGTGAGTGTTCATTTTGTTCGCTTTGTTTGGGGAATCCCATGTCTGTCGCTTGTCTAGTTAAGTAACAACACGTGGTCTACAAGGTTGTATTGGGGATTAGAGAAATGGTTAAAAGAGTGAGGAAAGGTAGATCTCAGAAAAGATTTTCTTCTTCAGGATGCTGTTTACTTGGCTTTCTAGGATGATTTATATTTTTTTTTTGTCAAACAAAACTATAGAAACTGGAGATAGATTTGGAAGAAACCTAAAAAGTAACGATTATGCGATGAGAGGTTTTGATACATAAAACTAGATCAGTTGTCAAGAAGGGATATCAGATGTCTGCTACAAGTATAAGCTTAGGAGAACTTCATAGACAATATGAAAGAAGCTTTCAATTAAATATCAGCATAGTGCGTGTAAAACAAAGTAATTTAAGAAAATAACTTGTTAAAAAAATTATAAATTAGTGTAATTGTTACTACTATAAAAAAAATTTGACACGATTACAATACTTCCTCTTACTAGGAGTAGAGAAAGAAAAATCTGGAGTGAAATATCACACAAACTTTCTCTACTCCAATTCTCAAAATTATATGCTCAAATTTTATAGTTTGTGTAGCATGGGCTGGCAACGGATAGCCTGTGCAGGTTTTGTCAGGAAGAAGAGGAGACGGCACTGCATGTGGTATGTCAGTGCGAGGGGCTGGTTTGGCTAAGGTACCGCCTCTTTGGTAAAGAGAAGCTGGTGCCAACAAGCCTCAGCCAGGGCCCTCTCTCGGACCTATTAAGTCTTCTAAGGCAAGCAGGACTCGAGAGGGTGCTCTAATGGCGGGTGTTCTGATTGACCACCTGGGAGCCCCCCCCCCAATTCCACAGTTCGCTTAAGGACAGGATAGGGGGAGGGTCTCCAACTAGGGGGGGTGCCACAATAGATCCTTGGGGTGTCGCGGTGGCGTAGGCTGAATAGCCAATTCCCCCGGTAGAATCTATCTATCTATCTATAGTTTGTGTACCAAATTTAATGAACTTCGTCGAAAACTAAAAAAGTAGTACTTCCGGTTGAGGAATTTTGACAGATAACGCACCGTCAGATCCCATGGTAATACCTAAACGTAATATCAAGTTTCAACTTACTACGGTTTTTCGTTTTTGAGCTATGCTGTTCACATAAACACACACTCACAATTTTTGCTAAAAACCACTTTTTTGAACTCAGGGGACCTCAAAACGGATATTTCCGGTGAAAACTCAAAATCGAAAATTTGATACGATTCCAATACTTCCTCTTACTTAGGAGTAAGAGAAAGTAAAAAACTGTTCAGTAAAAGCGCACTATCGATTTACTAATCTTCTTGAAACTCGGAATTTTGGCCATCTATTTATCTATTAATTCTGTTTTGGGGGGGGGGGGGGGGAAAAGTTGGTAGAATTGTATAATTCCAATTATGATAGCACTTAGAGAAAAAACATAAACCCTACCATCCCTTAAAAGTGCCTTAAATTAAATGTTCCAAGTGAAATGTTTTAATAAAAGTTGTAGATCGTTGTACGTGTAGTTTATATTAGAAAGTTTAAAGAAAATCATGCAGAGCCCTTTTTGAGACAATTAAACCAAAGTTAAAAAACTAAAAAACTGTTTTGGATGGTAGAATGTATAATCAATATGATAGCATTTCGAGAAAAACATACCCTACCATCCCTAAAAGTGCCCTTAAACCTAAATTTGTCCCATGGGAAATGTTTTAAATAAAAGTTGTACATCTTTATATGTTTAGTTGATATAAGAAGTTTCAAGAAAATCGTCGGAGCCATTATTGGAGAAAATCGCGAAAAAGTGGAAAAATCATTTAGTAAAGTGGTAAAGTAAACATACTTCCGGTTATCAGATTTTTTTTCAAACTCGGAATTTCAACCACATATTGAATTGTAATTAACATTATTTAGGTGATAGAATTGTCAAATAAACTGAAATAGCACTTTAGATGAAAATCTAACCTCACCTCTCCGCCATAACTGCCATTAAATGATTTTTCCTACAGAAATGTTTCAAATAAAAGTTGTTGCTCTTTGTATGTGTGGTTGATATATATCAAATTTGAAGAAAATTGTTGAAGCTGTTTTTGAGAAAATCGCAAAACAGTAAAAAAAAAAAAACTAGTAAAGTTGTACTTCCGGTTGAGGAATTTTGACAGATAACGTACTGTCAGATCCCATAGTGATACCTTAAGGGAATATCAAGTTTCAACTTTCTACGGTTTTTCATTTTTGAGCTATGCTTTTTCACATACACGCACACAGACCATTTGCTAAAAACCACTTTTTCTGACTCAGGGGACCTCAAAACGAATATTTCCGGTGATAACTCGATATCGAAAATTTGACACGATTACAATACTTCCTCTTATTAGGAGTAAGAGAAAGTAAAAAATTGCTGACGGTAACATTGGCATTGATTGCTTAATAAAAATTTTAGACAATTATAAATCTTATTTAATTTTCATTAAACTAGAAATTTTTAATTTAGTGGTTGTAAAATAAATATACAGATATTGTAGGTATTATGCATCTACTCAAGAAAGATAGTTGATTACATTGTAGTCCATAACATAGGGCTAAACCAAACCCAATAATATTTGAAATCTAACGTCCAGATTCCTTTGGACCATTCTGAAATTCTATTTTTTCACAGAAAAATGCTTCAAGTAAAAGTGATACGTTTATATATTGCGCCGTTTTGATTCCAAGTTTGATTCCACCGGTTGTACCATTATCCTGAAAGTATTTCACAATGTCAGAGATAAACAGAATGAAGAGTGCTGGGCTGAGGCTTTCACCTTGCAATAATCCTGTGGTAATATCAATCTCATTCGATAAGTTGTTCCCTATTGAGATATGCATAACTGCATCGTCATATAGCGCCTTCATTATCCTGAGAAGTTTTCCTCCGACACCTATTGAATACATTTTTTCCCATAACAAGTTATGGTTTACGGAGTCAAATGCCTTCTTCAGGTCGACGAATGTTGCATAGATGTAACTGCCTTTACTCTTTTAGATTAATACATATCAGTGACATAAGTGTAAACAGGTGATCAATACAACCTCTTCCAGCTCTAAAGTCAGCTTGCTCTTCAGGGATCACTCTTTCTGTTTCAGCCCATAACATGAGTCTATTCGTTAGAACACTTGTAAATAGTTTGGTAGTCGTGTTGATGAATGAAATTCCCCTGTAATTGTCAGGATCCATTCTGTCACCTTTCTTGTATATCAGATGCAGTTTTGACTTTGTCCAGGCTTTAGGTGGTTTCTCTGAGTGCAATATATGATTGAATAGGTTTAAAAGGTAATGTTCCCATTGTGGGGTAAGGTTTTTGAACACTTCATAGATGATGTTATCTATTCTTGGTATTTTGTTTGTTGGTTTATATGTGTCTTTCTATATTATATCCTGCCTATCATTAAGGAATACAATTTACGTTTATACACTCCTTGCTGCCACAATGTATGGACTCATCCGTACCGTTTGTAGTATTTTTTGTATGCTTACCAATTTGTACAAGATTTAATCTTAAGCAAATAAAATTAATTCTATTTCTGATTCCAAGTTTAAAGTAAGTAGTTAAACTTTTTAAGAAATCCCCAAAAAAGCTGAAACACCAATTCTGTTAAGTAGTACTTACGTTTAAACAATTTGATTAAAATTTTAAAAACTTATAATAAACATTAAACATTATATAGAAGATGGTTGAACCATACATTGTACTGAAGTGATGGTATTTTAGTGGAAAACTTAAATCTTTTTCCTGGTGCCACGTGATTAATTTCCCATTAATTCCCATTTTTCGTGAATAATGTTCCAAATAAAAGTGATAGGCATTTATTTATGTGAATAAAAGTATACAAAGATTAAAAAAAATATATAAAAAGAAAAAATTGAGCCGATTTCGAATAAATCGCGAAAATGTGGGGAAAAAAAAAATCAGTAACGTTCTTGGTCCTTCCGGTTGATGGTTTTCAACCCAAATCCTTGGAGGTAAATGCGATAATGCTTCTTAATACGGAATATCAACTTTCTGCTCTGAATCTTTTTACTTTTTCTTACTCCTAGTAAGAAGAAGTATTGTAATCGTGCCAAATTTTCGATATCGAGTTTTCACCGGAAATATCTGCTTTGTGTGTGTATATATATGTATGTATGTATGTGAACAGCATAATTCTAAAACGAAAAATCGCAGAAAGTTCAAACTTGATATTCCGTTTGGGATCACCATGGGATCCGACAGTAAGTCGGCGGTCAAAATTCCTCGACCGGAAGTACCACTTTACAAAATGTTTTTTTTTTTTCACTTTTTTGTAATTTTCTCGAAAATGACTCCAACGATTTTCTTTAAACTTTTTTTGCATCAACTATATTTCTACAAGATCTACAATTTTTATTTAAAACATTCTCCGGAAAAATGAATTTAAGGGCACTTTTATGGGAGGGGGTTGGTAGATTGTCCTCTAAAGTGCTATTTCAGTTTACTATACAATTCTATCATCTAAATAATATTAATTAGAATTAAATGTGTTATTGAAATTCCGAGTTTGTAAAAAAAAAAAAATCTGGTGTGAAACACTCACACAACTTTCTCTTACTCCAGTACTCAAAATTATAATTGACAAATTTTATATTTAGTGTACCAAATTTAATGAAATTCGTCGAAAAGTGAAAACACTGTCCAGTAAAACTGTCCGGTTTACTAATTTCCTTGAAACTCGGAATTTGGGTCATCTATTAATTTCTAGTTATTTCAATTTGGATGACAGAATTGTATAATCAACTATGATAGCATTTTAAAGAAAAACATAACCCCCCTCCCCCAAAAGTCCCCTTAAATGAATTTATCAGGGGAAAAGTTTCAAATAAAAGTTGTAGCTCTTTATATGTATAGTTAACAACGTGGTTTAAAGAAAATCGTTGGAGCCATTTTCGAGAAAATATCAGAAAACTGAAAATTATATTTCAGTAAAAACGCACTTCCGGTTATCTATTTTTTTTTCAAAATCGGAATTTCAACAACATATTTAATTCTAATTAACATTATTTAGATGACAGAATTGTCTAATATACTGAAACAGCAGTTAAGATGAAAACCTAACCCCACCCCTCCCCCAGAAGTGCCCTTAAATGAATTTTCCTGGAGAAATGTTTCAAATAAAAGTTGTAGCTCTTTCTATGTGTAGTTGATATAGCAAGTTTAAAGAAAATCTTCGGAGCCATTTTTGAGAAAATTGCAGAAACGTAAAAAAAACAAACTAGTAAAGTGGTACTTCCGGTTGAGGAATATTGACACATAACGCACCGTCAGATCCCATGGTAATACCTAAACGTAATATCAAGTTTGAACTTTCTCGTTTTTCGTTTTTGAGCTATGCTGTTCACACACACACAGACACACACACACACACACACACACAGACCATTCGCTAAAAACCATTTTTTTGGACTCAGGGGACCTCAAAACGGATATTTCCGGTGAAAACTCGATATCGAAAATTTGACACGATTACAATACTTCCTCTTACTAGGAGTAAGAGAAAGTAAAAATCAGATGACCGAAAGTGCATTTTTACTGAAATGTATTTTTCAGTTTTCTGTTGTTTTTTTTTGTTTTTTTTAATTTCTTGCAATTTTTTTTTGAAAATAGCTCCGACGATTTTTTCGAAATTTTCCACATAAACTATACATACAAAGATGTACAACTTTTATTTGTAATATTTCTTTGGAAAAATTCTTTAAGGGCACTTTTTGGGGGAGGGTGGGGTTAGGTTTTTCCCCCACTTTTTTTTTTAAATGTTAGGTTTTTATCCATAGTTGATTATACAATTCTACCATCCAAACAGAATTAATTAGTAATAAATAGATGTCCAAAATTCCGAGTTTCAAGAAAATTAGTAAACTGGAATGCGCTTTTACTGAACAGTTTTTTTTTTTTTTTCATTTTTTGACGAATTTCATTAAATTTAGTACACAAACTATAAAATTTGTCAATAGTGTTTTACACCAGATTTTTTAATTTTTCAGAGATTTTGTTCAAATTCACATACATATATGTGTTTACGTCCATCAACAAAACATTCATTATAAAGATTTTTTCATTGTCTCAAAGAAACATCAAAACTGTTTACAGTAAAAAAACCTGAAATTTGCCACGATTACAAAGGATTTCCACTTTGAGAAAAAGTAAACAGAAATTATAAAAACAGTTTCTTTTATAAAGTTTAACATTTAGAAAATAAGGTTAACTAAATTATTCAGTTAAATGTCTTATCAATAAATAAGTAATTTGGGTGGAGGGAGGGTTAGGTTCATAATGTACCTTAAATTAAATCATTATTCAATTAAATAAAGAAACAAACAAGTGAAGGAGGATAATATTTAATTCAACAATGGATATTTATTAATTAATTCAAAGATGGATGACATTTCGTGCTTAATACAGGGCTTTAGATTGTACATAGAAAAAAACGAAAAAAATTCACGATACTATAAATGGGCCTTTTGAATGATTCAGTAACTAATCAATTGGATAATACACTTCTTTTTTCTTGAAGCTAATAATAATAAGTTGGTATTTTAAGAACTTTTAAGAAACTAGTCAAGAACAAAAGTAAATTTATAGATACCAATAAATTCTACTTTTTTTATTCATTATATTTTTACAAAGTTGGAATTGAAAGTTGAGGCTTTGTAAGAGGGGCTACTTATTTAACTTGATTTGAATGCTCTATTTTCTTTTCTTCTGATTTTCTTAAATTCTCTTCAGCTGCAAGAGGAAATATTAAAATCTTGTTTGATTATTTATTAGAACTGTGCTCACACAAAAAAAAAATATGTGTGCTATCGATACCTAGAATTTATGAAAATATTTATTCATAAAATTCATAAAGAATAAATTGACCTCAAAATATGTAAAATTCAATTTCAAAAATTTTTGTAAAGATAAGAATATTTCTTCCGCTTACAAGAATAAGTGAAAGTAAAAATTCCTATCTTCATACATTTGTAATGGTACCGCAAAGATAATGCAACCACAGCAGAGAGAAAAGAGGCTCTCTCTGGTTAACAGAGACTACTCTCTGACTTAGGCAAGCTAGAGTGGGAGAACCTATGTATATAAGCCAGTGGTTATCTATCTAGAGGATATCTATCAGATACAACCATACCACTGTACATCGCATCGTGTCATATCATTACTCACACCATTCATTCTATCATTTTCATTATAAAGTCCAGTGCAGTTAGTGTAAAACTTAGCTACATTATATTAGTGTCTTCATATCTCGTTCGTTTAATTAAACCTAATTTCTCTTCTCAACAATCCATTATACATTTAGTATATTATGTATAATCAACCATCGGTTGTTGTGGTTGGTTCCGCAGAGCAGGAAAGCATCAGAGATATTTTCCGTGATAGCCTGCTTCTTTTTGTGGTCATCGACCGGTTTCAGGGGCAGTACAGTGGTATTACGTCTATTTGGAGGTACTTGGCAATATTTCTTACTGAATAGTTTTCGAGGTTGAGGTTTATGCGGTAAGGTGTACCTGTTGCACGCAGTTACCTGGGAAATGATGGGCGAACACCCGAAACCGGACGATTACCACAAAAAAAAGAAGCAGGCTATCACGGAAAATATCTCTAATTACCACCGGCGTTAGGCGAGCAGTTCCAGAATGGATGCTAGGCCCAAGAGCTGCGGTCTTTTGGAAATACTTGGCAATATCTCTTGCTGAATAGTCTTCCAGGCTGAGGTTTATGCTATTCTTTGTTGTATCTTGGATGAGAGGGTATGTAACACTTAAAAGGTCCGCAAGGGGTATCTGTTGCAAGCAGTTACTTGGAGAATATCGATCCCACATGTTACCTTAGCTCAGTATTCAATGCATTTTGTCCGAACAGTACAGAATACACTTGAACTATATAGACTCTACTCATTACAGACAAGAGCAAATACAGTACACAATCTAGGGTCTCCATCTCTAGTTAATTAGCGTAAGCCAAGGAGTAAGCCGGAGTTCGAATCCACCATGCTGCTTAGATTTTTTTTTCCTAGGAGCCTCTACAGCTCACTGACCAGTGATAGGCAGTTGGTCTGTAGCTAGAGAACACTGCTCGTTGGCCAGCAGTACACTAAGTAGACTCCGAGTTCACAAGAGATCTTTCAGGTCGCAGTGCAATAATGCCCTATAAAAATCTAATCTAATCTAGCATTTAAAATATGTTTGTATCTCTTCGGACAATAGTCAGGGTACGTTCAGTCAGGCGCTGAATTCATGTGTCTTCATTTCTAGGTTGGTACTAAAATGTTCTAAAAGACTGGAAGAGTTTATCCTTTTTTGAAAGATTTACTTCTAGTCTGGGTACCAGATCATATGAGAATTTTTGGGAATGAGGAGGTGGACAGATTGGCCAAATTAGGCGCCTCTCTCCCTTTTATTGGTCTCGAACTTACTGTTAGTGTGTCTTCAGGCCGGTGTGTCCGTTTAGCTTCCAGCTATAGACAGCTTCACAACATCATCACTATTGATGAACTCCGTGGTTTGTTCTAAGATGCTCATCGGTGATTCGGACAGGGTTTTTAGTGAGGGTATGCTAAGTTTTTCACGGATCTCCCTTGGTTGGTTTCCTCACTAGGCATTGTGGCTTAAGGAGATTACTCTATAAAAGGGGGCTTGTAATAGCAAGAGAGAATTAGAACAGCAAGAAAGAGCAGACAGATGAGAGAATTGAGAGAAGACAGACCCTCTCTGGTACTCTCTGACTTAAGCAGGCTAGAGTGGGAGACCTGTATATAAGCCAGTGAGAATATCTATACTATCTATCTATATCTATCTATCTTTCAGATTCAACTATACATCGCATCGTGTCATATTTCTACTCTCACCTTTTATTCTATAAAATCATTACAAGTCCAGTGCAGTTTGTGTAACTTATATTAATAGCTGTATTAATAACAGTGTCTTCATGTCTCGTTTAATTAATCAGCCTAATTTCTCTCCTCACCAACTCCATTATAGGGCTCGTGCCAGACCTTTTTTATAGGGAAAAGAAGAAATATCCATAGATCTCATGACGGATTGTTTGCGTTGTGAGGAAATTAGGTTCAGGATCATTGGTTGGAACTTGGAAAAAACTTAGGCTATGTCCTTATAAGATTATGATCCGATTTGTTCGGATTGCGATAAAACTTAGGTAAGTGAATGGAAAAATCCCCTTGAGTTTGTAGAATAAGCCTTGATGAATGAATGTTCGAAATTTCGCTCAAAATCTTATTTGACATCTAGAAAGACACAATAGCATTCCTTCCATTCAAAGAAGCTTTATTATATGTAGGGTAATATCAAAAATTAATTCACATACGTGATTATTTAAATTTAATCCTACTTTAGGTGGAAATTTACAATAAATTCTATAATATTATAATAATACAAAACTTTCTATAAGGTTTCATCTATTATAATAGCACTAATAATATCTGCAAACATTTTGTGCCCTGTCATAACTGTCAAAGTTATTTTATAACTTTGTCAAATATTTGACAGTTGAAATGTTTCAAATGTAGAGAAGTCGTACGGCCATTTTGGGTGGATTAATGTTATTAATAGTAAATTCCTCTTCCAGTTAGTGTCCTCTCAGTAGAAACCTTCTCATACCCTCTATCTCTTTCTCTCAGTAACACACACACACAAACTGTCCTAGTGTTCAATGTAAGGAAATTTCCTTCTCATCAGCAATGAGATTCCCAGCCTTATTCCCTTATCATCACTTCTTGTTGCCTGTTTATAACATCATCCTATAAAATGAGACACTATGACAGTATTAAGTAGGAGAGACAGTAAAGTGAAAGTGAATCCTGTCAATATTTAATGTAGTCCAAGAAGACTGTTGGGGATTAGGCGAAAGCAACTTAATCCGATTCACTCTCTAATGACTTTAATATCCATTAAGCTCTATACTTTTATGTTGTTTTAAGTGATTAAATTGTTGTCTTACTGATTAGTTTCCTTATAGACTTGCAATCTGTTTTTTTATTTTTACTTTTTTCTTTTGTTTTGTTTAGTTTGTATAATGAAATAATTATGGAGGAATTAACATTTTTCTTTTTAAAGTGTCTAACAATTTTCAATGATTTCATATTTTATACTGCCCATAAGATGGAGCAGCCTTGTAATTAATTGCATTCTACATCCCTATTCACTCCCTATTCACTCCCTTCACCCTATTTAACTTTTAGCCTCCTTTATGTGCAGAGTCAGATTGTTAATTCCACGTTATTTTTAATTTATATATTATTTGTTTTATAAATGTATCATATATGTTACATGTAGGTTATATATATGTTATGTTATATCGATTAGATTAGGGAGGGCAACGCCTCATTCCACTGCGACCTGCATTGAGAGGTCTATTGTGGATCTCTTTAGATTATATATAGCACATCTTTCATCCCTCTTAATCAGGCCTAGCAAATCTGGGCTCCGCATAAAGCTCGTGGCTTCCGGATTGCTAGTCACCAGTTGAAAAAAAACTTTGTCCACGCCAGGCCGGCACATTCACAAAGGTTGTGTACCTGGGTTTCCTCCTCGACCTTGCAAAAACGTCATAACGCGTTGTCTGCAAGTAGTAAATTGCATATGCCTTTATGTTATATCTAGGTATGTATATGTTACACAGTAAACTCTTGATTATCCGTGTGCGGATTATTCGCTTTGCGGATTATCCGGGCATGAATTTAATTTAAAAAAAATTATGATATGGATATTTATTTTTTTTTTTTTTTAATATTTGCTCGCTTTCATGTTTACGGTTCCTATAAGTGTGCAAGTGTTCGAACTATTAAAAAATCATTAAAAGATTGCTGCAAACAAATCAAAATCACAGATTTTCTTAATAATAATAATGAGCATTAAACATGTTAAAATAATTGTCTGCCTTAAAAATGTAATAATATGTTGTATTTTAGAAATAAATAATTATAGTTCGGATTATCCGCCTATCTCCATCATTAAGCCCAGATAATCGGGGCTTTACTGTATATGTATTTTTAATTTATATGTTACTGCTGTAACTAACAACCAGCTATTAACAAATTACAATTTACCACTTTGTACTTTCTCTTACTGTTAATAAGAGGAAGTACTGTAATCATGTCGAATTTTCGATATCGAGTTTTCACCGGAAATATATGTTCTGGCGTCTGCTGAGTCCAAAAATATGGTTTTTAGAATGTTTGTGAACAGCATAGCTCAAAAATGAAAAATCGCAAAAAATTCAACAACTTGATTACGTTTAGGTATCACCATAGAAACCGGCTGTAAGTTATCTGTCAATGATCTTTATTTGACAAATTTCTCTGGGCATAATCATTTAAGGCGATTTTTGGAATAGGGTTATGTTTTCTTATAAAATGTTATATCCGTTTATTATACAATTCTATCATCTAAATAACATTAATTAGTCAAAATTAAATTGGTTGCCAAAATTCGGAGATTTTGAAGAAAATCGGATGACCGGAAGTAAGCAAAGACTTTCTATTGCTCCTATAAAAATTTATTATAAACTCTGCATAGCCTTTCTTCGCCCATATTTGTTTGATTCAATAATTTTGCCATGTAAAAATACCTAAGCAAGAATTAATATTGACAAAATCTATAGTTTTATGAAAATATCCATCTATTAATTGCGGAATATATCTTCATGTATTGTGTTTCATTTTTTTAATGTTTCATGCAGACTTGGTGTGCATTCGGCCATAAATAATTAGAAATATTATGCAGCAGAGTGGTTGGACTTTTTCTACGGCTTTCAAACTTGCCGCTTATACTAGATAGAAAGCTGAAATATACTTTAAACGGATAATAAACAAAACACATGGCAGAAATATACTTTTAAAGGAAAATAAACAAAACACAAGGCAGAAAAATGTACTTTAAATGGAAAATAAACAAAACACAAGGCAGAAATACATTTTAAACAGAAAATAAACGAAATACAAGGCAGAAATATACTTTAAACGGAAAGTAAACAAAACACAGAAATATACTTTAAATAGAAAATAAACAAAATACAAGGCAGAAATATACTTTAAACGGAAAATAAACAAAACACACGGTAGAAATATACTTGAAAAGGAAAATAAACGGAATACATAAACGGACAATAAACGAAACACATGGCAAGAATATACTATAAGCGGAAAATAAATAAAACACAAGGCAGAAATATACTTTAAACTGAAAGTAAACAAAACACAAGGCAGAAATATACATTAAATGGAGAATAAACAAAACACAAGGCAGAAATATACTTTAAACTGATAGTAAACAAATCACAAGGCAGAAATATACATTAAATGGAAAATAAACAAAACAGATGGCAGAAATATACTTTTAATGGAAAATAAACAAAACTTAAGGCAGAAATATACATTAAATGGAAAATAAACAAAACACATGGCAGAAATATACTTTTAATGGAAAATAAACAAAACACAAGGCAGAAATATACTTTAAACTGATAGTAAACAAATCACAAGGCAGAAATATACATTAAATGGAGAATAAACAAAACACATGGCAAGAATATAGTTTAAACTGATAGTAAACAAATCACAAGGCAGAAATATACATTAAATGGAAAATAAACAAAACACATGGCAGAAATATACTTTTAATGGAAAATAAACAAAACACAAGGCAGAAAAATATACTTTACACGGAAAATAAACAAAACACAAGGCAGAAATATACTTTAAATGGAAAATAAACAAAACACAAAGCAGAAATATACTTTAAATGGAAAATAAACAAAATATAAGGCAGAAAAAATATAATTAAGACGGAAAATAAATAAAACAGTATTCTTAAAATTTGCGTATATTTCTTTCTCATTTTCCGTAATAAATTACTGTACAAATTTATTTTGCTAAAAAAAAAAAAGTGCTCTCTGAGATAAACATGTCATCTTCTTCAGAATAAATATTTACAAAAAAAAACAAACTATATTGTGGATTGAAAAAGTTGACATAATAGAAATAAATAAAAATTGTCTCAAATAGATAATAAAATTTTCATTTTCTGGCCGACAACTCTTGCCAGATATTTTTTTTTCTCTCTCTCATGTAACCGTAAGATGTAGAATATGTGGGTGTTGTATTAAGTTAGCGTTTCTTGGGATCGAGAGAAGAGTTTGTACACCCACGGGAAATTCGTCCAGTATTACTAGAGGTGATCACCAAGCTTGTGTCCTTGGCTTTAGTTCTCCAGGGTGAAGTAAGAAGAAATGACTAGAGAAGTTAGAACAAGAAAAACTGTGTGAACTAGACAACAAAAAAAGAAAAAAAAAAGAAAGAGAAAGTGAAAGAATGTGAGTGAGTAAGTGAGAGAGAAATGAAACTTCAAGAAGAGAGACTATTTGTAGTCTTAGATATATTGCTAATAAAATTGGTACTTTGGTTCGTTTTTGTCGATTTTTATTTTAACAGATTTGTTTCACATACTATTGTTAGAAAAATTATTATGATTGTATTAAAAATTTTTATTAACTACTGAGTTTCCGCTGGAAATAATAACTTTGGAGGGTCCCAGAGCAAAAAAAAAAAAAAACGGCCTCTAAAAAAAAATCTACTGTCAAACACTCACACAACTTTCTCTTACTCCAGTTTTCCAAATTGTAATTGGCAAACTTTACAGTTAGTATACCAAATTTAATGAAATTCGTCGATGTTTTTTATGGAGAAAATCACAAAAACTGAAAAAACTATTCAGTAAAAATACACTTCCGGTTTTACTAATTTTCTTGGAACTCAGAGTTTTGACCATCTATTTATTTCTAATTATTATTCATTTTGTCTCGATGGTAGAATTCGATAATCAACTAAGATAACACTTTAGAGGCAATTATAACCCTACCCGAACCCCCCAAAAGCCCACTTAAATGAGTTGGCCGGGAGAAATATTTAAAATTTGTTCACATAATTAGTTTAAAGAAAATAATGGAGCCGTTTAATAAAAAAATAGCAGAACGCTGAAAAATACTTTTCAGTAAAAACGCACTTCCGGTCATCCGATTTTTTTTTTTTCAAACTCGGAAATTCAACAACATATTTAATATTCAACAATCTAATTAATATTATTTAGATGACAGAATTGTATAGTGAACTGAAAATAGCACTTTAGAGGACAACCTATCCCCATCACTCCTCCAAAAGTGCACTTAAATGCATTTTCCCCGGGGAAATGTTTCAAATAAAAATTGTAGATCTTTGTATGTGTTGTTGATAAAACAAGTTTAAAGAAACTCGTTGGAGCTATTTTCGAGAAAATTGTATACAAGTGAAAAAAACCTATTAGTAAAGTGGTACTTCCGATTGAGGAATTTTGACAGATAACATACTGTTGGATCCCATGGTGATATACAAATGGAATATCAAGTTTGAACATTCTGCGGTTTTTTTGTTTTTGAGCTATGCTGTTCACATACATCCATACACACGCACACGCACACACACCATTTGTTAAAACCCACTATTTTGGACTCAGTGGTCGTCAAAACGGATATTTCCGGTGAAAATTCGATATCGAAAATTTGACACGATTACAATACTTCCTCTTACTGGGAGTAAGAGAAAGTAATAAGGCTACAAGATTTTATATTTATCTAAATATATATTTACGGCTTTCTTTTGGGAGAAGCTGCAACCATAAGCTTCCTAGGACCATTTAAATAAATTATATGGATTTTATAAGTAATTTAAAGTGCATATGACAAACAATAAAAATAGGGACAGAATTAACAAAACTCCACATTAGTACAACTAATTCTTTAATGCCCACCGTGTATAATATTAAGATCCATTAGAAATATTGTAACAATTTACAAATTTGAAAAAATCGGTTATCGGAACATGCGACTTTATAGTAAACGGTTTTTGTGATTTTTACAATTGTCTCGATAGCGGCTGAAATGTAATTGAAGTGTGATGTGTTGTAGTAGTGGGAGCTTGTGGCGTGAGCGGTTTTGTAAAGGGCTTGTGAGTATATATGTTTAAGAGAGAAGTATTACAAATAATCAAGAGATCACACTGTTTTTAAAATAGATATATTCTCTAAACTTACAATATCAGAACTTAATAAATCAGTTGTTTATCTAGAATAAATGCTAAACTCTATAATTGGCACTGATTCCTGAAGCGTTCTGGTTGAATGTCTAAAACAGTCCGTTCTGAAAGAATACCTTCTAATTGTTCGTTCAAATCTTCCCCTGTGAGAAGAAGGTGTAGACAATGCTAAACTCTAGTCAATGTAACTGTAGTCTTCTACCTGAATAGTCCCTTTAGCCAGCGAATGTTACATTTTTTTTCATAATTTGATAATTTCAAATTAAATATATTTTTATATTTAATGAAATGTAATTGGTGATATTGTTTGTGTAATAGTTTGTATAGCACCACCGGTTTTGTAAAAGGCTTGTGTGTATGTTCAAAGAGAAGAGAAGTAATAAGAATAATTGAGAAAACACTGGTAGATTAAATTAAATATATTATCTTCAAAGATATTTAAATATTTTACAATATCACAACTATAATGTTTATAAAAACCATTATTTAACTAGATTAAGGCAAAGCTCTTATGTTTTAACTTATGACTGGGACTGATGCTAAGAGAGCGAAAGACAAGTGTCCTGATTGAATGTCTATTTCAGACTTTTCTTGTTTGAAAGCAGAATACAGACTGTTCTTGAAAGAATGCCTTCTCTTGTTAGTATAGATCTTCCCCTGTGAGAAGGGGTGAAAAGACAAAGCTACCAAAGTTCTGTGAACTCTAAAATACAAAGCTAACCAGATGCTTTGAACTCTTCTGTAATGGTAATCTTCTGTGTGTACCCTTTTTGCCAGCGAATGTTGCATTTTCTTCATAATTTTGATCATTTCAAATAAAATATATTTTTATATTTTAAATATATATAAGAATTATGAAAAACTAGACATTCGCTGGCAAAAAGAGTACACACACGTAGAAGATTACCGTTACAGAAAAGTTCAAAGGACCTGGCTAGCTTCGTCTTTAAGAGTTCACAGAACTTTGGTAGCTTTGTCTTTTCACCCCTTCTCACAGGGGAAGATCTGTACTAACAAGAGAAGGCATTCTTTCAAGACAGTCTACATTCTGCTTTCAAACAAGAACAGTCTGAAATAGAAATTCAATCACAAAACTTGTATTGTGCTCTCCTAGCATCAGTGCCAGTCATAAATTAAAACATAGTTTTGCACTTAATATAGTTAAATAATTGATTTATAAACATAATAGTTGTGATATTATAAAAGTACTTAAATTCCCTTAGAGAATAATATATATATTTCAAAACAGTGATGATCTTTTACTTATTTCTAATACTTCTCTCTCTTTCTGAAACATACACACAAGCCCTTTACTAAACCGCTCTCGCCACTAACGACATATAAAAATACTATAACTTTTATTATATATTTTTCAGAAAATATTAGATTTTTAGAGAGTTTTGCGAAATTTTTGGCATTAAATTTGAAATGGACAGTTGAGTTTCATCAATGCTATTTAACGCTATCTTCTAAACTGCAATGTAACTACAATATAATGACTCATACCCTGTTAAGAGGTGCCTATCAGCATGTAATCTAATCTCACCCTTTTACATTAATGTTAAGAGTTTTGAGATAAATTCCAAGAAAATTTTCTAATTGATAATTGCATTCAATAGAGTAAGAGAAAGTCGTGTGACTGATTCACACCGGATTCATCATTTATTATTTTATTCAATTGAAATTCACAACATCAAGAGCAATGCTACTGCAACAAGTAATTAGTAAAGCATAAGGATACGTCGTGAGGAGGAGTCGTCATCCAGTTGTGACACTCTAAATAAAATTATTTACTGACCTACATCGACGAGGGTATATGCTTGGCCAGCGCCCACTAGAGTTATCAGAAAGTGACAAGAATGACAGCTGATGAATTAGAGGATTAGAATGACCCAAGAGAGGCGAGAATGAAATGGAATCTCATGAAATTGAATGTCAGATTTTAACACTTCACATTCTATTTGTAAATGTCGAATTTTTGGCAGGCAATATTACCAAACAATATAGGATTTTAATAAACACGAGTGCGCATTTTTTTCTACTGTTAAAAACTGAAAATAAAACGAGTTTCAAATCCGTGATATTTTCTCTTAATTCTGAAACTACGTTAAACACTTAAGTTTATTTTTTAATTATTAAACTTTATATATATATTAAACATTGCTTGTTGGAACCGCATTCGATGCTATGCAGGGGCGCTTCACTATCATTGCCTCACAATTTTTTAAAAAATATATAAAAAAGTAAAAAAAAAAAAAAAAAATCTGGTGTGATATACACACACAACACACAACTTTCTCTTATTCCAGTTTTCAAAATTGTAATTGACCAATTTTTTTAGTTAGTCTACCAAATTTAATGAAATTCGACGGAGTTCGTCGAAATTCGTCGAAATTTTGGCCATCTATTTATTTCTAATTAATTTTATTTGGATGATAGAACTGTATAATAAACTGTGATAGAACATACCCCCGCTATTCTCCCAAAAGCCCCTTTAAATGGCTTTACCAGGAGAAATGTTTAAAATAAAAGTTTAGCTCTTTATATGTGTAGTTCACATATCTGGTTTAAAGAAAATCGTTGAAGCCGTTTTAGAGAAAAAAACTAGAAAATACATTTCCACAAAAACGCACTTTTGGTCATACGATTTTTTTTTTTTCAAGTTCGTAATTTCAACAACACATATAATAATTCTAATTAATATTATTTAGATGAAAGAATTGTAGAGTTAAACTGAAATAGCACTTTCTAGGAAAACCTAACCCCAGCGCTCCACCCAAAAGTACGCCCATAAATGAATTTTCCCAGAGAAATGTTTTAAATAAAAATTGTAGATTTTTTTGTATGTGTAGTTGATATTATAAAAAGGTTGAAGAAAATTGTCAGAACCATTTTTGAGAAAATCGCAAGAACGTGAAAAAAAAAAAAATTAGTAAAGTGGTACTTCCGGTTGAAGCATTTTGACAGGTGATCTACTGTCGGATTCCATGGCGATGCCTATGGAATATTATGTTAGTACTTTCTGCGATTTTTCGTTTTTGGGCTATGCTGTTCATATATATATAGTTTTCAAGATAGCGGTGACAGAAGACACACGCATCAAAGTGCTCTTAGTTTAGTAGATAATATAGTCTAAACAAGTAAATTAAAAAGGGAAATGAAAGAAAATTTAAAAAATCTGCAGCTATTACAATTATGGAAGTGTAATTAAATGAAAAGTGAGATACTAAAGTTATGAGAAAAGGTAAAAAATTCCGAGGTTATACCGGTTACAAAACTAATGTACAACAAAGCATTATCAGGCGGAAAATCAAAGGTCAGTACACCTAACAATGTTTTTAAAGTAATAGTTATACCAGTTAAAAACATGGAATCTGAAGAATCCAAAAAAACTTTTGAAAGAGAAATTAAATCCAGTAAGGTTAAGAATAGGGGTTAATAAAATGGTAAACATATCAAAACGCGGCATTTATCAACAAACATCTACAAAACAAGAAAGTGAGAAACTTTGTGCTGAAATTAATAAAACTTGTGGTGATAGAATGTATGCGGGAAAATTGGAAAGAAATTTAGACCCCGTATGATCATTTATAATATTCCAGAAGAAATCAATAAAGAGAATTTTGTGGAGGTATTTAATGGTCAGAACCACGAATCTAATGATACCATTATTAGCAAATTCATTAAGAAAACTGGCTTTAATAAAAATGTCAGGCATATGATTTTATATTATCGTATGCTGTACCAATATGGTTACGAGGCTATTGGCAAGAAATTTATTTTACAAAAGTTAAAGAGAATGCAGTGTATGATAGTGGATAAGAACAATCAGAGGGTAGAACTATCTCTAATGATGCAGCTTGTATTCTAGCAAAAATCGTTCCAATAAAGATTAAATTAAAGGAATTTGTGGATAGATTTTACGCAACAAAAAATCAAGGATCGGGGGCACCAGAGATTATTGTAGAAAAACCTCGGCCTATTGAAAAGTGGCCGTATCCTACACAATGTACAGAAGTTGAAGAAGCAGGTGAAGATTACGATATAGAGACAGACGGGAGTAAGATAGATGGTCAGGTAGGAGGAGGATTAGTTGTGTATCAGTGTGGCGGACTAGAGGTGTGCTGTATTAAGATAAAACGGGCAGACTGGTGTTCTAACAATCAGGCAGATTTATTGGCAATATTAGAAGCATTGAAATAGTTGGCAGAAGAAGGGAATATTTGGAGTGATAAAAAACAGGCTATAATTAAAACTGACAGTCAATGCTTCCTGGAACTGCTGCGGACTCAGTTTAAAAGGAACACTAACGCCAAACATATTAGAACTGTAAGTAAGTTGAGCAATGAAGGTTGGAGAGTTGGTATTATTTGGGTGAAAGCACGCTCGGGCATACAAGGAGATGAGGCTGTAGATCAAGTAGCAAAAGCGGCAGCAAAGGATCATACGTTGCAGATTGAATACTGCTTAGTCCATCGTTCCCAGATTTGGTACATGATATCAAGACAAAGTATGAAACGCTGGGAAACTCAATGGCAGCACTCACAAAAGACCTCTCATACCGGGAAATTTTTTCCGACTCTTACTTCTAGAATGCAGTCGAATTTTCAAACCACCTATAAAGTGACTCAAATGTTGAGTGGTCACGGTAAATGCAACGAATATTTGTGTCGCTTTAAAATAAAAAAATGATTCTGCTTGCCCTTGTGACCAAGTTTCAATACAAAGTCTTGAGATCACTTGATGTTTGACTGTCCCCTACTGGAAAGAAGTAGATTCACGTTTGATTAGTGAGGTGAGACCACGAAGGGGTGGCAGTTGGCCCGTGAGTCATTGTGAATTGGTGAAGTATTATTTACCTCAATTTGAAGAGTTTGTAAATAGAATCGATTTGGACAGTTTATGTACTTAGTAACTTCAATGAGTTATTATACTCGTACATATATACGTGTGTGTTTCTAATTTGTTCATTATCATCATTATTATTGATTTATTTATGTATTTATGTTTGTTTTATTTTGATTTATTGATTTATTTATGTATTTATGTTTGTTTTATTTTGATTTATTGATTTATTTATGTATTTATGTTTGTTTTATTTTGATTTATTGATTTATTTATTTATGTTCGTTTTACTTATTGTAGTGAGATCACTTATTTTATATACAAAAGTTACCGCAAAAATTTTGATTATTACGTCTATTTGTTTATATATGATTTGTATCAGAATTGACTTACGTGTAATCTTTAAGGGAGCACATAGTAAGTAAATGTATATATATACAAACACCATTTTGTAAAAACCACTTTTTTGGATTCAGAGGACCTCAAAACGTATATTTCCGGAGAAAAAACTCGATATGGAAAATTTGACACGATTACAATACTTTCTCTTACTAGGAGTAAGAGAAAGTAAAAAAAAAAAAAGCAAGAAGTGATACAGTATTAACAATAATTATTATTGTTGCAGAAATTTATTGTTAACTTTTTCAATGTTTTATAACTAGGATTCTTTAAAATTAGTAGCAATTTCTCAAGAAAGTTTCTTAATAAACTAGAAAGGCTGCGGCGTTAAAAGTTTAAGAACTTCATTTCAAACCAGACAATGGGGCTGCAATGTCGGCTAAATATTTCATGTCGTTTTCTCACAATCACTCTTTCTCTTCTAATTCACGCTTCTCAGCACAATTTCTGTGCTTGTAAAAACAATTAATTACACACGTATATTATAAATAGCAAGTTTCCATGTAAGTTTAGAGCTATGTTAAAATTAGTTCATATTAATCATTTAAACAATATCAAAAAAAAAAATCGAACGAACCTATTTATTAAAGGGTAAGATTTTCGACAAAGTATGTTATGAAGGCCTACTGTAATATTCTCCCCTCCACCATGACCTTATCTCCAATCTCACCGACTGATCCTTCACAAATAATTCACGTCAATTCTCAATCTTCTATTCAACCCCATTCTTTCTGGAGTACCACAAGGAAGTGTCTTAGTTCCCCTGCTTTATTCTCTTTACACAACTGACTTACCTTCACATCCTTTCACATTCTACTCACATCCTCCTATTTACACGAAACTGCAATTCGTCTCACACAAATTCTTTTTAGTACCATGGTTTGAAAAATTGCCATAAACATCAAACAAAGAGAGATCAAAATACATTAAAGTTTTATATTAAAGCGAAAAACTCTTGCTCCTGTCAACTTATATAGGTCACTTATTCCTCCAAGGTGCGATACGTTGGACTGTATCTAGGCAATCGACTCACTTTAGAACCGCCACATAAGAATTAAAAAACGCACTGAACTTAAATAAAAGATACAAGCTTCTAAAGCGACTAATTGAACAACACCCAAAACTATACTTTATGATAAAAGACGACTGCACTTTCGACACCCATTTGGACTTATGGACCCGAAACGCACTTTTTTTATATCAGTAATCTAACTATCCACAATGACCATAAAATTCCATTCGTTTCTGAACTTGCCAAATCTCATTACAATAGCTTCCATCAAAAACTACTATTACATCCTAACCCTTTAGCATCTGACTGCTGCGTTAGAGGTGTTGCTGGGGCTGACACCGGTGCACCTTTTGGCTTTGCAAGCGGAGGCAAGGGCCAGTGCACACAGATTGCGAAACGATGGTCTTTGGAGACAGAGAGGCTCCTTAGCCAAACATTTGGACATACTGCTAAAGTTTATACTCCTAAGTTTAACCCGGGCCCGGTGTCACTTATCCAAATATAACTTCAAGGTTCCTTTTCGGGTGTTCCTTGGTTCTCAGGCGGAATGGTCTAAGGGTTGGGAAAAACGCTACCGGGCAGGATCACTCTGGTTCACAAATGGTTCTAAGATGGACTGCGGAACTGGAGCAGGATGTGTGGAGTGAGCTCGCAGGTACTTATTGAAAGGCGCTGGGCAGATACTCCACAATACTCCAGGCTGAGGTATTTGCCATTAAGATGTGTGCCGAGGAGAACCTCAAAGACGGTGTGGGCCTCAAAGACGGCTGAAGTGCCGCTAGCCACGCGACTAATTGGTTGACTAGTGACAGTGATAGACTGCCATTCACGACAATCAGCCATTTCTATTTTTTTTTCTTATAAATCATATTTACTTTGTTATAACAGGAAGTTGTAAATCTTCAATAAAAAATTATTTAAAAAATCTGGTGTGAAACACTCATACGACTTTCTCTTACTCCAATTTACATTGTTACATAGACTCTAGTTTATCGTTCTACAATATATAACGCTTCTTCTTATTATAATTTATTGTTCAACATCAATTTTATTCTGTTCCAATATATTCGGCCAAATATAAAATGGCATATCTGGCATATATTCATCTTGTAGTCCGGCATAATTATCATTTGCTTTCTTTTTCAACAATGGAATGAACATTCTGAATTTTGTTCTTTATAGGTCACATTAATTATATAAAATATTAAATATGTTGTTGGGCATAACTTGATTTTTTTTACATTTTTTTTTTTATAAAAATTTTTTATTTCACAAATTGGTAATTTATAAAATATAGGAAGAGAAGGTGTGAAATGTAGGCGTATGTTAGGCCAATAAAAACTTTAGAATTATCATGTTGACCACGCCCACTTTTGACATTTCTCTTCTACACTGTGATTGGTTAATTATTTATAACTAATTATTATTTTGAAGAACCAGATTAGAATTTTTGTTTACTAATTTTCCCTCCATAATTATTTTATAAATTATCAAATTGTGCAATAAAAATTGTTTTGTACAAAAATTGCAACAACAAATCATATTATTTCTAACATATTATTTACTGTTTTATATAATTAATGTGACCTATAAAAAAAAAATTTAGAATTTTCTTTCAGAAGTGGCACTTCCGGTTGAACGATTCAAACCTAAAACTTATGCTCACATCTTCTAGTAGCACTTTAACGTCTCCTAGTAGGACTTTAACGAAACTTTGTACATTCTGCAATTTTTCGTCTCTGAGATTTGCTGTCCCACATACACACACACACACACACACACTCACAGATAGGCAGAAGACAAACAGACCAATCGCTAAAAACCACATTTTTTGGGTCCAGGGGACCTCAAAACGGATATTTACGGTGAAAACATGATAGCGAAAATTTGACATAATTACTATACCCTTTTATTAAATTAAAAGTAAAAGAAGAGAATGTAAAAAAGTAAAAATACAATACAATCTGCATTTTTTAAGGAAAGAAACCTCTTCTTACTGTGCAATTACACATGACAGTGGTACGAAATGGATCATACTTCTAGTTTGATCAGAACATAATCATGATAGAACTTATCAAGTTATAAAAACATTCAGAACTTTCATTTCATTGTTGAAAAAGAAAGCAAAAGATAATAATGCAGAACTGCGACATTAATATAAGCCCGCCATATTGTATTTGGCCGTTGTGATGGATGCCAGAAATATAAAAATATATTTATTTCAAATATATAAAAATTATGAAGAACTAGACATTAGCTGGCAAAGGGACTATTCAGATAGAAGACCACCATTGTCTTTTAGAATTCATAGAACTGGGTTAGGTTAGAAGGCTGGCAGTGCACTGAGAAGGCCCCGGGCGCAAATGACCATAGATGTTGAGACGCCTTAAAAAAAAAAAAAAATCTAGCTACTAGCTTCAGTATACTTATAAGCATAATAATTGTGATATTATAAAAGTACTTAAATTCACTTAGAGAATATATTTATTTCAAAAACAGTAGTGCTCTCTTGATTATTACTAATACTTCTCTCTTAAACATATATACTTACAAGCCCTTTACTTGTGCCCTATACGCTCACGCCAAAAACCACTACACTACAACACATCACACCAAATAAATTTCAAAGCAAGAAATCACCACTGTTTTTGAAATAAATATATTCCCTAAGTGAATTTAAATGCTTTACAATATTCACAACTATGGGGGCTTATTAAATCAACTGTTTATCTAAAATAAATGCTAAACTCTACAACTGGCACTGAATTTAAGAGAACAATTCCTAAAGTGTTCTGGTTAGATGTCTGCTTCAGACTGCCCTGAAAGAATGCCTTCTAATTGTTCGTTACAAATCTGCCCCTATGAGAAGGTGTAGATAATGCTAATCCAGTTCTATGAACTCCAAAAGACAGTGGTGGTCTTTCTACCTGAATAGTCCCTTTGCCAGCGAATGTCTAGTTCTTCATAATTTTTATATATTTGAAATAAATATATTTTTATAATTCTGGCATCCGTCGCACCGTATATGTTTTAACAACAAGAAATTGATGTTAATATCCATAAAATTTTCTCGAAGGAATTCACAATATTCAGCTAAAAAACTTTTCAGAGACCTGGAGTTTTTAGCTATTCATTATATTGTCCACAAAGTATTGAAAGAGTACCTACTACTGAGCTAGAAATCTAGGCGTAAGCTAAAATCTAAAGTTTCTCACAACTACATAAAAAAGTAAAAAACTGCTCTGTAAAATCGCACTTCCGAATCATCCGATTTTTTTGAAACTCGGAATTTCAATAATATATTTAATTCTAATTAATATTATTTAAAATGATAGAATTATATCAGAGACATTTTCCGTTATAGCCTGCTGGTTTGGTGGTCATCGACCGGTTTCGAGCGTTCGCCCATCATCAGGTTGTTTTTGTTAAACAGTGTAATAATAACATAGACTTGCATAGAACAAATACAGTTGATACACTCTACAGCTTTATAAAGAATTGTATAATAAGCACTTTAGAGGAACACCTAACCCTACTCCTTCCCCAAAATTGCCCTTAAACGAATTTTTCCGAAGAAATGTTTCAAATAAACGTTTCTTAGCTCTTTGTATGTGTAGTTGACATTAAAAGTTAAAAGATATAATGGAGTTGATGAGGAAAGAATTTAGGATTGATTAATTAGACGAGATATGAAGACACTGTTATAATATAGCTATAAGTTTATGCAAAAAATAGAACAACAAAATGCACTGGACTTGTAATGATTTTATAGAAAAAAGGGTTAGAGTAGAGTAATGACACGATGTGATGTATATGGTTGAATCTGATAGATAGATGTCTAGAACTCTCACTGGCTTATATACAGGTTCTCCCCACTCTAGCCTGCTTAAGTCAGAGAGTATCAGAGAGAGTCTGTTTTCTCTCCGTCGGACTTGTGTTCTCTCACTTGCCGTTACAAAAGAAAATCGTTGGAGTCGTTTTCGAGAAAAATTACAAAAAAGCTGAAAAGACTATTCAGTAAAGTGGTACTTCCGGTTGATAGATTATTCCCGAAATGTTCGTGTCTGATGTTGTGGTAGTACCTAAACGGAATACCAAGTTTGAGTACCTGCAACAGTTTGTTTTTGAGATATTCCTTTCAACACATCCACACACATCTATACAGACCATTTTCTAAAAACCACTTTTTTGGATTCAGGGGACGTCAAAATGTGTATTTCCAATGATAACTCAATTTCGAAAATCGGGCATGATCGCAATACTATTACTATTACTATGACCTCTTACTCTTACTATTAATAAAAGAAAGTTAAAAAGTTAAAAAATAAATAAATAAATAAATAAATAAATAAATAAATATAATTAGTTTAAAATTTTTTAAAAAGTGCTACAGCATTAAATGTGTATAAATTCATTACAAATATTCTATGAAACATCCAAAAATTAATTATTTATTATTATTATTTTAATACAAAAGAATGTTAAATAAATGTCGTAATGATATAGCAGGGAACATTAAAAATTCCAGATAACGTTGAACCATTAATTATTCAGAGAAGCAGAAACATTAGCGAACAAGGAACAAAAAAAAAAAACAATTCGAAAACATGAATCACATGAATTACGTGGCTGTTATAACTTACTAGTTAATTATTATTATTTTCCATAATAAAAAAGAATTCTCATTAAACAGATTATATGCATTTTTATTAAATTATGGTGAATAAAATTTTTAGAAATTAGGAGGCACGTTAGGCGTACAAAGTGTAAAAGTAAGTATTTGAGCTTCCTGCAACAGTTCCAGCTAATTTCTGATAATATTAACTAAGAAGGCTTTATACCATTTAGTTTATATAGAAATAATGAAAATGAAAAATAAAATGTAAAATATCTTATATTTCATTTATATTTGAATAATTTTAGATCTCTGTTACAAACTGTTATTTATTTATTTATTTTTTAATTTAAGGCGCGCCAATATCTATGGTCATTAGCGCCTGGAGCTTTCTTAGTGTACTGCCGGCCTCCGGATAGTGTTCTCTCGCTACAGAGAACTCTGTCCATCATTGGACAGTGAGCTGTAGAGGCTTCTAGGAAGAAAAAAATCTAAGGGTATAGCACTGCACTCGAACCCGGGACGTCGCGTGGGAGTCCAATGCGCTAAGCACTCTCCCCTGTAAGCTGTTATTAAAATTAAATTGTTATATCTATAATAGGATCCAAAGAGGGGGGCCATAGCAGAGGGAGAGAGAGACAAAAATGACAGGACCACTCTCTAGCTTAGGCCGGACTAGAGTGGGAGAAACTACTTAAATACATTGACGGCAGAGTATTCGTGGAGTCATCTTTAGCAGAGTTCATACAGCAGCCACAACGCGTCATCAATCTTTCTCTTTAACCTCTCACTTCCATTCTATGTATTTTAGTGTTAAGTCCAGGCAGTCAGTGTTGCTTTTATATTATACAGTGTTCAAATTCACTTCTAGTTTCTTCATCTAAACCAAACCATTTTCTCTCCTTCACGAATCCTTCTTCTTTTTTATATCTTCTTTTTTTTTATTAATTATTATATCATTTTTTTTTATTAATTTTTTTTTTCACCTTAGATTACAAAGAATTCTTGTGTATGTTACTGAATCATATAGCCATTCCACTTCGTCATTCCATGACTATATCTATGTTAATATTCTATTTTAAAAGATTCACTGTATTGAAAAGTCATAGTTTCATTTTAAAAATTTCATTTAGCGACAGTAAAAGCCTAACAACAATAACAGAAGAAACATGACAGACAAACATGGTTTAATGACTTCTTCATGAAAGTGGATACACGTTAAGAATGCTGTGTGAGTCTACTCATATTCCCTAGCCCATTCATACTTAAATAAAATAAAAAAAACGAATAAAGTAATACAATCGGCATTTATAGGAAATAAACACTATACACTTCTTGCTGTACGACTATACATGACGTTGGTCCCGTGATGGATGCCAGAAATTATATCTATTAATACAAATTTGAAGAAAATTATGATTTGAAATAAAAATGCAAGTTGGTTGGTAAAAAAAGAGTAAAACCCAAGTAGAAGACACCGTTACAGAAGAGGTCATAGAACTTAGTCTCCTTTGTCTTTTTGCCCCTTCTCACAGGGAAGGATTTAAACTAACAAGAAAAAGCATTCTTTCAGGAGAGAGTCTAAATTCTGCATTCAAAGAGATAGTCTGAATTTATATAGTCATTCTACCAGTATTACTCAAGGAGTCAACATCAGTGCGTGTCATAAGTTAAAACATAAGAGTTTAATCAAGCTAGTTTCAGTATATTAATAAGCATATTATTGTGATATTGTAAAGTATTTAAATTCACTTAGAGAATAATATATTTATATCAAAAACAGTGGTGATCTCTTGTTTATTTTGTAATACTCCTACCTCTGTCGTAAACATTCACGCTCACAAGCCCCTTTACAAAATCGCTCGTGCTACACGCTACTACAAACATACAACATCACATCTAACCAACGACATTTCAGTATAAAATGAATGAATCATATTTTTAGTTTAATCAGAACATAATCATGATGGAACTTATGAAGATAAAATAACAGAGTAAATAAGGGAGTAAATAAATTCAGCCTACACGAAATTTGATTCGGGAAGAAATTCAGCAGGAGGAATAATGTAGTGGCCTCCAAAGACCAAAAACGTAGAAGAAAAAGATGCAGCTGTTTTAAAGAATGGTTCTTCTTAATATGCCGAATACTTTGGGCAGATATTCGAATATCAAGTTCGAAAAGTTCAATAACTTTTATTTTTCCTTTTTGCACAAATAACTTCCTTTTTTAAGTTACAACTTTACAAACTTCATTTACAAAAGTATCTTTATTAAACAGAAATAAACTGAAATGATAAAGGAATAAAAAAGAAATAATAAAGTATAATAAAAATTTATATTCTAAAAATGCATAATTCGCTTCAAATAAAAAATTATTCCCTAAATTGAAATTCATGATCACTTTCTTTATTTTCATTTTCCAACAAAAGTTTATAACAAATTATTATTTCAATATTTATGTTTATAATAAAAAAAATATTTTATATTTTTATAAATATAAAAAAAAAAAATACCAAGAAAGAAAATTGAATCTTGGCCAAACTTTCTTGTATTATTTATTTTTTATTCCTTTCATTTATATACATATATATATATATACGCAAGGCATTGTTTTTATCAAACAAAAGTATATAGATTTATTTACACAGCTGTTATGGTTTGGTGGGCGTTATCCATAAAAGTCTTAGATATAATAAATATTGTTCTGTGGTGATATTGAACTATTTTTAAGGCTTTTGGAAACAACTAGGCTCTAGCATAAAGGAGTAAACATTTCAAATGAAATTTATCTATTAACAATGATGATCCATGTTGCTTTAAATTAGTTTTCGAATTTGAATTAGCAGTGTTCAGACAATTCTTGTAGAAGTTCTAATATTATTGAGGTTGTGGGAGGGGGCACCTATTTTATATAAAGATAACAAGTGAAAGAATGAAGTGGCAGTATAATTAGTAGCGTATGTTAATGCTATTATTTGAGTATTAGTTTCTGGTATGTTGATGATGTTGTTTGATGAAAAATAATTACAAAATATCATTACTTTGCATTTTTATGTACAATTTATATTTTAATGATATTTTGTAAGGAGGAAGAATAATATATATATAGAGAGAGAGATAGAGAGAGAATGTAGCTGAAGCTTGGCTGCAGAAGCCGAACAAAGAAAGATCTGTGGCATTACGAGTATGATCACAGTTTTCCAGGCTAGGATCATTAGTATCATTGAACGTTGATGCATGGTGGAAGAGTGCCAAGGGAGAAGTTAAAGGGATGAAGATACTCTCTCATAACAAAGTATAATGGCTGTGAGTAGGAAAGAGAATTAGAGTGATTGAATTTTAAAAGAAATAAACTAGAATAAATGCTGAACACTGTATAATGAGAGAACTCACACAAACTGCAAGGACTTTACACGTATAGTAGAAATTTGTTAGCGAGAGATATTTATAGATAAGAAAGATAATACAAGGTTGCTGCCGCGTTGTTAACTGGTCATAAACTGTTAACTTGTAGGGCTAGCTCGGCTGTATACATACAGAGTCTCCCACTCTAGTCTGGCCTAAGTAGCGAGTAACCATCAGAGACATTTTCCATGGTAGCCTGCTTCATTCTGTGGTCATTGACCGGTTTCGGGCGTTCGCCCATCTTCAGGAGGCGTTTTACAGACAGTGTGACAACACAGACTTGCACAGAGCAAATTTAGTTTACACTCTAGTTTACACACTTTGAATAGTTTACATACTTCGCCACCGGTCGATGACCTCAAAATGAAGCAGGCTACCACGGAAAATGTCTCTGATGCTTTCCAGCTCTGCGGCACCAACCACCACAACAACTAGCGAGTAACTAGATTGTCAATTTTGGGTTTCTTTCTGGTTTTCGGATCTTTTTACAAAAGCTTTAATAAAAGCCATGCTAGAGCTTTAAATAAGTGGGTTTAGTGTAAGACTTGATAAGACGCTCGATAGAAGAGCATAGTAGAGCTCTTCTGGTTACTCGGGCACATGGATTTCATAGTCCCAAGTCAGCAGTAGACGTCACCAACCAATTTTGCGATAGTGAAGACGAAGGCGATAGGAAAAATGAAATTGGAGAAGCATTAAAGGAACATGGAAATGTTTCTCCAGTCTTGGAGAATTTATTTTATATAGAGATTTGTGTTTCTATGAGCTATATAATTACTTTCCATTAAGTACTGAAATTACATTTAGCAGTGTGTGTTGATTTATTTAAGGATTAGTTTCAAGATATGTTGATGGTGTTGTTTGATAAAAAAATAAAAAATAAAATGCTATTTAAGATGAGGGGAACTAGGAATATCATCTCTTCCTGAATACTTTACAATTCAGAGTCCGTGATAACTGTATTTACTGAGAACACAATTGAGTAGGCAATCATTTATTAAAAAAAAAAAAGAAAGCTGTACGTCTAGTTATTTGAGTCAGAATTGTGACTATGGTGTCAGAGAAACGTTGTATCTCTATCTAGATCAGTGTCACCATTTTGCCAATACTAGTTTCCGCATATCTGGCTTGGCAACACTCCTCTCCCAAGGGAATGCTTGTATAATTGGAGATTAAGCATATCTTCAAATATTGCAGCCAGCTGTAATAGTACCGCAAAGATACAGCAGAGAGAAGAGAGGCCCTCTCTAGTTAACAGAGACTACTCTCTGACTTAGGCAGGCTAGAGTGGGAGAACCTATGTATATAAGCCAGTGGGAACTTTCTATCTAAAGAATCTATCAGATACAACCATATAACTGTAAATCGCATCGTGTCATATCTTTACGCCTCACCATTTATTCTATCATTTTCATTATAAAGTCCAGTGAAGTTAGTGTAAATTTAGCAACATTATATTAATGTCTTCATATCTCGTTCATTTAATCAAACCTAATTTCTCTCCTCAAGAACCCCATTATATTGGTGATGATGTAATAGTACCGCAAACATACAGCAAAGAGAAGAGAGGCCCTCTCTGGTTAACAGAGACTACTCTCTGACTTGGGCAGGCTAGAGTGGGGGAACCTGTGTATATAAGCCAGCGGGAATCTACCTAGAGGATATCTATCAGATACAACCATACAACTGTACATCGCATCGTGTCATATCTTTACTCACACCATTCATTCTATCATTTTCATTATAAAGTCCAGTGAAGTTAGTGTAAATTTAGCTACATTATATTAGTGGCTTCATATCTCGTTTATTTAATCAAACCTAATTTCTCTCCACAACAACCCCATTATA